>SNQJ01S0022053.1:0-12708 GCA_010110895.2 Picea sitchensis | reverse complement strand
GAAATTATGTTTTCTATCCCAAAATTGGTATTCCTACTTATGTGACTGTGTTGTTAACTTCTTACAAATAGTTTTCTCAATTACGAATATTGTCAAACATATAGAATACATCCATTACACATAAAATAGAGAAAACAACATGACATCTTATTATGGATGGAAACTCCCAAAATTGGTTCAATGATATCTAATGGATGTAATGACAACTACAAAATAATCCTAAGGAAATAAATCTAATGGTTGTCAGACAACTACACAATCTACTACAAAAACAATGCAAGAAAACCTAGAATGATGTCAATCTAGTGTCTGAAGACTCTCCAATCCCAACACTACTCTATCCAGTAATATCCTCTCTCTAAGAATCCTTTAAATCATGGCCTAAGCCCCTCACAAACTTGATCCATCAGACCGTTGCAACCCTAATTCGCAGAGGTCCTTGCGGGACAACTGTAAGGCATCTAGCAGGGCCTTGCGGGACAAACCCTGTTCATCCTGTACGGGTGTATTCTTCCACATATGTGTGAAATCCTCCTGGAACCTACATATCAGGTGATCAAATTCCTCTTGAAACTCGTCGCTAATACCTTGTGCATGTCGATATGCCTCCAAATCCTCTCCACTATGAAACCAAGCACCACAGTGAAATCTAATGAGAACTTCTGATAAATTCTTTTCTTGTCTACCTAGGGTGGGTATTTCACCACAAAAACTAAACCTATAGTGGAAGGTTTTTTATCAAAACCACAACAAAAATGTTGGCTACAAGAGCAGTCCATTAAGATATCAAATCATAATGCTAAGGGGAAGGGTTAGTCTTCTATTTATGCTTTCATTGGACCTTCTAGATCGTTCCCCATTTTAACCAAATCAAATATTCACTTTATTTTCCTTCCAATTCCATTTAAATATAATTATTTATTTTATTTAATGTCACATTTTGGAATTTTCATTCTTTTTTACCTAGTGACACCAAATAAAACTCCTTGACTCCCTTCTTCCTTGTTGAATATAGCCTACGAGATTCATATAGGATATTGAGTCCTCCTCTATCATGGTTAATTGGAAGGGGAAATTATAATCCTCCCTCTCAAATATTGATTGCCCTTAAACAATTCTAGATTAGGGTGTTGTAATATTTTCTCTCCTTCCCATGTAGTGTCTTCTGTAGGAAATCCTCTCCATACAACTGAGTACTCTCAAATGACCCTTCTCCTTAGTCTTCTTTCTCTGAAATAAACAATCCTCTTGAGAGATAAAACCAATTTTCCTTCCTCATCTAATGGAGGAAGATCTATCGAAGTGGTGACATGATTTCCTAATGCCTTCTTGAGGCATGATACATGGAAGTTGTTGTGGATCCTGCTACCCTCTAGTAACTCCAACACATATCCTACTTCCCCAACTCTCCTCACCACTCTATAGGGTCCATAAAAATGAGGCTTTAGCTTCTATGCACCATTGTTCTTCAACATCGACTCTATGTAAGGCTACATCCTGAGAAAGACTGGATATCCAACCTCAAAGATGCATTATACCCTATGCCTATCTACATATATTGTTTTTTTATTATAAGTGTCTTGCAAATTCTCCTTTAAGACTCTCAATATGTCATGACTTTCCCGTAACCAGTATTTGTCCTTGGGACCTCGGCTCTCCCCGAACGAAAAATCCACAAAAATATGAAGCATCATGTCCATATAATGCCCTGAATGGGCTCATCCCGATGGACATGTGATGAGTGGTGTTGTAGCAGTGCTCCCCTAGATGAAATCACTTTGTCCATGCCTACTTCTACCTTAACACATAGTTCCTCAGGTACCCCTTGATCAATTTGTTCACTATCTCAGTCTGTCGATCATTCTGGGGGTGATAGCTAGTACTATGTGTTAACTCTATCTCAGAATTCCTAAACAACTCCTACCAAAATGAATTGAGAAACATGTTATCCCAATCACTAATTATGTTCCTTGGAAGACCATGGAGCCTAAACACCTCCCTAAATAATATATTTTGTACCTGGGATGCATTGTACTCTGTAGGAATGGAAAATAATTGCACATATTTGGTCAATATATCCATTACCACATAGATAAAGTCCCTTCCCTACACATTTTGCAATCATGTGATGAATTCCATGGAAATGATTTCCCACTTCCACTCTAGAATTGGCAATTGATGAAGTAGTCATGTTGGATGTGTGAATTGTGACTTGTTATGATGGCAAGTCATGCACTCCCTCACATGATGAAGTACATCTCCCTTGAGACCCTTCCATGAGAACCTAGTGCCCTCCCAGTGGTGAATCATGTACTGCCTTCAAATTATTATCATTAAGTGTGGACTCATGGACAAGATAGATCATGTCCTTGTAGTAGATGATGTCATAGACTACCCTATACCTATCATCCTGAAAATCATCGTCCGTCAGCTAACAAGCAAAGGTATTCTTGGAGTATTTCACCAAGAGAATGGACTTCTAGTCTGTTTTGATCTCTATCATGGAGAAGGCTATAGATATCATGTATAAGTCTTCAAAAAATATATTAGTCTTCCCCTTTACATACTCAATGTCAAAATCATATGCCTGAACCTTAGTCACCAATTTTTGTTTCGTCTCATTCAAGTCCCATTGATCCAACAATTATCTCAAGTTATTGTGGTTAGTCCTCACCAGAAGTTGTCCTCCTACTAAGTATCGTCTGAACTTGGCCAATGCATGCATGATGGCCAACATATCCTTATCATATATCGGGAATATCTTCTTAGGCTCCCTCAACTTTCATTTTTAGAAATATATAGGATGTTGGTTTTTCATCAATACTTCTCCTATCCCCTCACCAGATGCATCACACTCTAAGACAAAAGGCTGCGTGAAATCTGAGAGTGCTAATACTGGAAAATTTCTCATCACCCTCTTCATTATTTCAAATGATACATGTGTTTCCTCCGACCATCAGAACTCCCCCTTTTTGGTGAGGTCTATCAGTGGTGTAGCCAATTATGAAAATCATTTCACAAAGAACGTGTAATATTTGTATATCCCAAAGAATCCTTGCATATATGTGAGTGACTTGGGGGTGGGATAGTACAAGATGGTCTGGATATTTTCCTGATGCACATTCACTCCCTCAACACCAATCACATGCCCCAGATAAAGGATCTCTTTCGACCCAAACTGATGTTTTTCCTCCTTGGTAAAAAGTGACTTTCCCTCCATAATGGTGAGAATCCTGTCCACATGATTCAGATGTTCCTCCCACGTCCTATTGTAAACTAGAAGATAATAAAATAACACCAATAAGAATTTCCTCAACTGTTTGTTGAAGATATGGTTCATGCACGAATGAAAGGTAGTTGGTACATTAGTCAACCCGAAGGTCATGACTAGAAACTGATAGTTCCCATAGTGACACTTGAATGCAATTTTATGGATATCCTTCTCTCTGACCCAAATATGGTGGTATCGTGATCATATATCAACCTTTGAGAAGTACAATTCCCCATGCATTTCGTTGATCAACTTATCGATCCTTGGTATTGGGTATCATTTTTTGATGGTCTTCTTGTTTTGTTCCCTATAGTTTATGCACATCCTCATGATAGTGCAATGTTTCTTCTTCACCAGTATAGCTGACGAAGAGAGAGGACTAGAGCTTGGCCCAATATGTCCCATCTCTAAGAACACCTTTATGAACTTCTATATTTCATCCTTGAATTTCTTTGGATGCCTATACGGGGTGGTGATCATGGGTTTCAACCCTTTTCTAGTTCAACAACATGTTCAAATCCTCTGTCAGGTGGTCTCCCTACTGGAAATGGTTCAAATAATCTCTCATGATTTCCAATCCATTTATGGATATCTGTAGTATAATGTTGTTGTTCCTGTGATGTCTTGAATATCCATGGTGATCAACCAGTCTATTGAGAAAACCACATTCATGTGTCTAAAGAGGGACTCCATGCACTGGTTAGACATGATCATGTGGGAACCTGTCGACATACCTCTCAAGATGTCTTACTTTCCACCCTTTTCCTAGAACTCCATCTTCATGTCCCGATAATTCATGCGGATATATCCCAACGAATACAACCATTGAACTCCTAGAACCAGATGAGTATCTACTAAATCGACAAAGTAAAATTCATCAATCAACGTATAGTTTCCCAATTTTACTTCAATTCCCTTGATCCTCTAAGTACACATCATGTTGTACCCATATTCTACTACCACATTCAATCCCTCAAAATCCTTTGCATGGATTTTTCTTTTGGTGACAAGTGTTGCACCAATGATGTTGTGGGTGGCTCCAACATAAACCAATGTTGTAACCCTCTGCCCCTACACAATTCTTTTGACCCTAAAGGTGTAATATTATGGACTCATGAAAGTGTGGAAATGGTCACTCCCTTGGGGATACCCTGCAATGGTTCCTACTCTATAGCCTATGATGGTTCACAAGTACCTTTTCCAATACCTTCATCAGCATTGTCATCCTCTTCATCGGAAACTGTCTCAATGTAATGGACTTTACCTTTTTCCCATAGATCACTTGGATCCCACGGATCTTTGCAATAAGAAAAGTTTATTCATCATTAGTTCTCTCTAAATATCCTCATTTGTCCTATCCTTCCCTTTCCATGGCTTTTGGTGAAACTTTGTATCCTTACACCCTTCAGGGATAAAGGGTTTGGTTGGTACCTTCTTGTTAACTGGATCCTTCATGTCCTAGGATCTCATGATGGCCTCTTACAATGTGTTTTTCCTAAAGTCCTTCACCCATCCTCTCAGGGGTTTAGTTATACCCTCCATGAATAACATCACCAACCTTTGCTGAGAAATATCTGTCTCCATAACTACCATCCTTTGAAAATATGTGATGTACGCTTTTGGTGTACTTGTCTTTATCAACTGTTCCAACTTCCTGAAGTATCTCAGGCTATTTATTATAAAATATGTCCATCAAAAGCTGAGTGAAGTCCACGTATGAAGTGATGTTGGTGTTCCCTAATGTTACCATCCCATAGTACCACCATTCGTGAGCTTATCCTTCCAAGTGAAGTGTGGCATACTTAATTGCTTCTATCTTGGTCATTAGGTTAATTTGGAGGTAAGTTTCCAACTTATGTACCCAAGCCTTGGTTGTTCTCTTTGTAGACCCATCGAAGGGTGGGATAGTCAACCTTCTCACCATGTGCATGAGGTCACAGTTCTATGGGATCTGTTATCCTATGTTCCCCTCCCTAGGTCTGTACTTTCGCTTGAGGTCGTAGAAGACATTATAGAAAAATTCTCATGGATATATTCATCTTTTGTCTCATACTCCCTATATGAGGTGTTAATATAAAGCCCCTGATTCGGTTGATCATGTGCTTTTGTAGGCTTCCCTATCAAGAACCATGGTAATAAAGGCCTAGGGATCTTTAGTCTCCTACTTTAAGTTAGGATATGGTTATTGCTACTATCTGTATGTATTTTTTCACCCCAATGGGATCCATTGGGTCCAACTTTACCCATAGCATTTGTATTCCCATGCTGGCCCACCAATTGTGTGAGCACCTCAAGAGTTTCTTGTTGGAACCTTGGTGTATCTGCCTATCTCTAGGATGCATCATTCTATCGCTTGACCATATTTTTTAATAGTTGGAGAATAGTCCCTCAATGGTTGTCTCCCATGATTCATTTTGGCTCTGATTATGTGTGTTTTTCTTCTATTTCTCTTTCCAGTGACTCTTGAAAGGTTTTTCCTCCACTCCCTTTTCTTCTAGGAGTTAATGTAGTTATAGGTTGGCATAACCATCAGCTCCGATACCACTGTAATGTCCTGTGACAGACTATGAGGGTAAAATATGTTTTATGTCCCAAAATTGTTATTCCTTCTTATGTGAATGTGTATTTAACATCTTACAAATAGTTTGTTGAATTAGGAATATTTTCAAACATATAGCATACAATCCATTACATAGAAAATAAAGCAGATAACATGGCATATTATTATGGATGGAAAATCCCAAAATAAGTGAAATGATATTTAATGGCTATAATAACAATTGCAAAATACTCCTAAGAAAAAAAATATAATGGCTTCTAGGAAGCTACAGAATTTACTACAGAAAAATACAAGAAAACCCCGAACGATGCCAATCTACTATACCAAGACTCTCCAAGCCTTACACTTCTCTATCTTGTAATATCTACTCTAAAAGAATCCTTTTAATCCTTTCCCGATCCCCTCACAAACTCAATCCGGAAAACTGTTGCAACCCTGATTTACAGAGGTCCTCGTAGGACGACTCTAAGGAGTCTAGCAAGGCTTTGTGAGACAACCCGTGATCAAATCACGGGGGTGTCTACTTCCATAGTTGCACAAAATTCTCCTGGAACCTGTAGATCAGATGATCAAAGTCCTCCTGAAACATGTCACTAATGCCTTTCGCACGCCGATATGCCTCCAATCTCTCTCCAATATGAAACCAAACACCACTTTGAACTCAAATGAGAACTCCATATGAGTTCTTCTCTTGTATAGCTAGTGTGGGTATTGCACCACCGAAACAAAACTTGTAGTGGAAAGGTTTTGCCCAAAACTCTAAAAAAACAATGGCTATAAGAGCACTCCAATAAGATATCAAATAATAATGCTAAGGGGAAGGATTACTCTTCTATTGATGTTTTCCTTGGACCTTCTAAATCTTTCCCCATTTTAACCAAATCAAATCTTCACTTTATTTTCCTTCACATTCCATTTAAATATAATTATTTATTTTATTTTATATCACTTTTATGATTTGTCATTCTTTTTTACATAATGACAGCAAATAAACCTCCTTGACTCTCTTTTTCCTTCTTCACTATAGACTACGAGATTCGTATAGGTTATTGAGTCTTCCTCCGTCATGATCAATTGGAAGAGGACATTACCCAATAATTTCATTATGACAATGGAATCAAAACAAAGATCAAATGGTGAATATTGTTCCCTATACCTACTCAACTACTCAATAAGGAAATATTTATAGATAAATAAGAATTAAAAAAATTATTGCAAAATAATAATTCATAGAACCTTACAAATACTTTTAACTACAACATACATTTTCTCATTTTTGAGCTTAATTAATTCAATTGGTTTAGTGAGAAAACACTGTAAAATTTCACCAATATTTTAATCACAATACTCCTCTAAAATGAATAATTAAAAGATAAGTATACAGAGCTAGAAGAAAGTAAATAAATAAAAAGAAAAGAAAATAAATATGAAATTATATTATAAAATAAATAATTAAAGGATAAATATGTAGATTTACATGAAAGTAGCTAAATAAAAAGAAAAGAAAATAAATATGGAATTATATTATAGGAGAAAAACTACACTCTAAAATAAATAATTAAAGGATAAGTATATTGAGTTACAAGAAAGTAAATAAATAAAAAGAAAAGAAAATAAATATGGAATTATATTATAAAATAAATAATTAAAGGATAAATATGTAGAGTTACAAGAAAGTAAATAAATAAAAAGAAAAGAAAATAAATATGGAATTATATTGTAGGAGACAAATTACGTTAAAAAAAATGACTACAACCTAAAGTGATGCCTCAAATTTTCCTGATATCATATTTGTGAGTTCCTGATATCATATTTGTGAGTTCAAAATAAATTCAAATTTCAATACATATAGTCATATCATAGTTGTGAGTTCAAAATAAATTCAAATTTCAATACATATATTACAATTGAAATCTAAATATAAACACATAAGGAAACTTAATAAAACACATCAAATTCACTTAGACAATATTTTCCTCTTGAGATTCCTTTAACTCGCAAAGTTCCATTTCATTTTGGGACAAATAAGTCTTCAACCTTTCCACCTCCAACTAAGTTTCGACCAAAATAACATTTTCATATTAAAAATACCTCTTTAAAACATCAAGTTCTAACTATTGTTACGCCGAAAGACGTACACCTATTGACAATGGGGACAATTAATAATCTTTTAACTTTATTTAACCTTAAACCCTAATCTGATGGCTATACATTGAAGATGTTGGCATATTCTTAGTCGTCCTCCAAAATCAATGGGTTAGATTTATTGTTCATAACTTTCTTTCATTTATCAAGGCGTCTGTTAACATGTTTACTTTTTAACATTTACCTAATCACATTAAAAAATTACTGTAAGGATATGTAATTGCCACGTTTAATTGATTAAGTAGAATTAAACAATGCAACAAAATGTTTCATATTACCATAGATGGATTACGAATTACCACAAACATTTTATATTGAGGTTACGTGTTCTCATCCATACCTTTCGGTGTTCTCAGTCTGGAGTTAGTGACTGTGCTAGTTTACCTACATTTACTTAAAATCTTAGAAAGCTTGGTATTTTGGTAATCCAAATCATATATAGTGGAAATAATTATAGACACAACCACGTCTTCCATAGGATATACTACATAATCTATTTTGGAAAGGAATCTAATATAAACAAATTCCTACAATATTGATCCTTTGAAAATTAATTATCCTAAAAAAAAATATGATAACCCTTTCTAATTCTACCCATGGGAAAGGAATTCAATATAAAAAAATTCTCACAATATCGATCCTCTAAAAAATGATTTATCATACAAAATATGATAACCCTTTCTAATTCCACCCACCCATGGAAGAACCCATGGGAAAAGAATTCAATATAAAAAAATTCTCACAATATCGATCCTCTTAAAAATGATTTATCATACAAAATATGATAACCCTTTCTAATTCCACCCACCCATGGAAGATCTAGTGTACATTACATAATTCAAACAAACATTGAAATGAAAATTATTTATCGTACAAAATATGATAACCCTTTCTAGTTCCACCCACCCATGGGAGATCTAGTTTACATTACATAATTCAAACAAACATTGGAAACATGCTAAATTACATTATACTAATTTGAAAAAAATTATATTGAATTAAATGTCATAAATAAATATGAATTTCGAATTATGACATTATACTAATTTGAAAAAAATTATATTGAATTAAATGTCATAAATAAATATGAATTTCGAATTATGACATTGATGCAACAATGTTATCTTTTTCTCAAAGGAAAAATAATTTACATTATATTAATTTGAAAATTTTTAATTGAGTTAAATATCATAGACAATCGTGAATTCCGAATTATGACATTGATGCAATGACAATGTCATATTTTCCTCAAAAGAAATTAATTTCATCTCCAAAGCACAATATTCGTGGTATGTCAACTACTAATATATTAAATACTTCATATAATGTGTTTATATATATATATNGAACTATTTATATATTTTTGTTGGTGCATGTTCCATATAACATCATATTTTTTCACATACCTTTCATATTTATACATTTTATGCAATGCTATATAAAGAGTTACATTTTATGACTGTATAATGTACGTAAAGGGTAATCATTATCATTTGAAATCATCATCAACTTAGTTAATGATTATTGAAAAATTGTTTTAAAGATATTTGTTATTATACCTTTTGTTTTCAATTGAAAATTTCTCATTATATTATGTATATAATTGTGTACATATTCTAATTATTGTTCAAAAGTTCAAAAAACACTGATCTAACCGTCCCTTAAATTGAGATGAGAGTGTTCACAAGATAATATCTCAAGTTTTACAAAAAATATATTCTCCCCAAGAACCACCCAGGATCATAATGAGTAAATACTTCTACTACAATGATCTATTGCATCTATCGCAAAATTGTACTACTCCTTCGAAAATATAATAAAATATATTTAAAAACAAGGTGGGTCCTTCATTTCCTTCTTCCCACCATGTATAGTAGATTTTTCCTACTTGCTCCTTGAGATATTTCTTTGATAATATGTCTACCTCCTTGTTGCATTCTCGAAAGTTATGGGTAAAGTTGATAGATTTGAAATGATTGCTTAACTCTCTGATTTTATACTTCCAACAGTCTAAAGAAATAACATGTAATCTCCCTTTTCCATTGCACGAGTCGATAATAATTTTGGAATCTTCGATTACTTGAAGATCAATAATATGCAGTCTAGTATCCAGAAATAGAGTTGCCCAGACTCCAAGTAACTCTACCCTTGTATTGCTACCAGGACCACTGTTGAATGTCCATTTGTAAATTTTATTATCACTGATATTCATCATCCTCCCTGCTCCACTTTGGAGGCCATTTGATAAAGCATCTCTATCAAACCAACCCACTCCTGACCCCACCTAGATAGGAGTCTGATTGGTGTGTTTAGTAGGAAAAGTCTAGGAAACTGAAAGTCTATTATAAATCCCATGTGTCTTATAAACCACTGAACAAATGGAGGGGCTCCCATTTTCAAAAATAGCCTTGTTGCGTTCCATCCAAATTTTCCAACTAACTAAAGCTAGCAAGATAGAAAACTCTAGAGCCTGGGTTATCCATTTATCATAACATGCCTTTACTGAAATTCCATCCCAATCATATCTCAAATTGAAAACTCCTAATATCAAGAGAAAAACTTGTTTTGTAAAAAGATAGTTGATCAATAAATGGATAGCAGAATCAGGTCCCTTGGTACATAAGATACAAAAAATAGGCCCTTCCCAACCCTTGGACACTAAATTATCCCATGTAAGTATCTTATTTTCCAAAGAATTCGATACAAAGAGTTTGATTTTTAAATCTATATTCTAGTTCCATAAATCCTTTTGGTATGACAATGGACTGCTGCCAAATGGTCGTAGCTAAGGCTCTATAGATGTTTTTTAATATAAGAACTCCTGACTTATCTCCTCCAATCCATTTAAGTTTGTCTTCCATGTCCTAAAGTTGGATACCAGATCCTTATAAAGAACTGCAATAATGGTCCCATTATGTTGCTAAATCACCCAAGAGAGCTAGCTCTCCACTGTCTTGCCAATAAGAGCCATTTGACCATGTCCGAGATCCACCTCTGGCTTGAAAGAGAAAGGAAATATTTCTTTGTTTTAGGGAGTTTAAGAGCTCAGGAGAAAGGAGAGAGGAATTTCCCAAACCAAGGATCAAGTCGTTTCCTAATAAAACCCACTGACCTGAGCCTGGGATCCAACTCAACCAATGGGTAATGAGCGGTAAGGATTTTAGTATGCTTTTCCAGGTCTGTGAAGCCAAAGATACTTTGGTAGAGGTCGTTCAAAACTAGGTAGTGATAGAACAATAAGGTAGATATTTATCTTTTATGACATTGTACCTGTCGCACCTATTGCAGCATGGTATATAGTGTTGAGTTAGTCGTTGACCATACATTACTTTCTCATTTGACCAGAAATTTCTCATTCTTTTCCAAAGTGTTACATTATAATTGCAATTTTTTTTAATTTTTTTCAAACATTTAAATATTTTATCTCTAATGTGATTGGTTCATAAGTTGAAATCTTATTCTAGCTCCCATGACAGACATTTATGTCTCCATAAATTATGCTCGTATATGCCAATTGCCATCGATTTTGTTGGTTATAGAGGTGGTTGCGGTGACGACTATATGTGAAGGTTAGGTTATGTGCCCACTACAAAAGTGCTTGTAGGACGGTATAATAAGAGCAAATCTACCAAATATGTGTCCTCTCAATCTACCAAATCTGTGGCTGCCATGATTGTAGTTTTCATTAACATTCTGCAATATTTTAATGTTTAACGAAAAGAAAGAGTATTGAGCGAGTTATCATATATATAAATATAATTTTTAAATATGATGTTTAAGAACAGGGAAAAATCAAGTCCATATCAATATAGGTTTTTAATCTCCTATATTACTTGAATAACATTAAAGTACGAAAACAATTTAATTAGTAGAATATAAGATTTAAGTATATGAATTAATTTAATGAAATTTTCATAATAGAAAAATAAACATTTTTCGAAAAAAATGAAACTAAATACAATTAATGCCCAGGCTCTCTAAAAATAGCATATTTTCATATATAATATTTAATGCATATGTAAAACTCTTGTTTCATTATATTGCATAGTGTGTGTTCAAATAAAAAACAATTAATATGGAGTATAATCATGCCATAAAATATAAATTTCCTACATATTAGTGATTATGCATGATGGATAAGGCTACAAGGCGTATACACCATTCATCCAATATACTTTTCTTGTTTCTCAAATATATCCCGTAAATTTCTATTTACAATATTATAAGATTATAAAATTTTACAATTACAAAAAATAATATACCCTAACTGTGTAAAACAAATAGGTTTAATACAAACACATATGTTTAATATATTTGAGCTAGTTTCATTCATGTTTATTTGCATCCTTTGTCATAATTTTTAATATATATATTTTTATTTAGATTAAATTATGTTTTGTGCATGGAGAAATTAATAATAGAACAAATAATTATGATTTTATGAATCGATGTTTTGTGTAGATATTAGTGTTAGAAAAGCACATTTCTGAATATACTTTAATATTTTAATTTGGATGCTTTTTTTTTCTTTTATTCATATCATTTTTTTATGATTTTTAGATTTGGATATTTATGAATTCTTATTAATGGCACGTGCGGCTCAGAACTACAACATTGTAGAAGATCTGGCCCAAGCACCTTCAGCGATGTCTGCCCTTGAGGTCCTTCAGTCCTGTCCTGCACAGCGAAGGGCCCTGTTGAAAGCCATAGGTGGAATCGATCCTACCGATGA
>SNQJ01S0022052.1:119073-135962 GCA_010110895.2 Picea sitchensis | reverse complement strand
GATATGGGGCTAAGGATATATAGATTCACACTTGCTAAACAATTCATCCTCTTATATGAGGTGTACTTTTGTGACTAATGTTTGGCTTTATTCACATTAGGAGATTGTAATGCCTTCACTTTTCCAACAATATCAGAAGGTTGTGTGTTTTTTTCACGTTGGGTTCTCATTCAAAGTTTTCATTGAGTATCAAGAGTATTTAGCAAGGAAATAGATCTCATTGAATCCTCTAAGAAGACTAATAGAGAGAACAATATGGATGTTGTGTGATGCTAATAGTATGGATTTCTAAAGTTTGAGGCTATGATTTGAGTTTGAACTATTACAAGAAATCCACACTTCAAAAATATAATATTTGTTTGAGCGATCTATTTGATGCTCTTTGCTGAGACCTTGAAACAACTATGATTTTTGAAAAATGGTGGATCTCTAGATCTAACATGTATAATGCAATAAAACTACTCCACAATATATAAAATACAGAAATTACATCTTAAAACTATAAAAAATAAGGAGATCTTTTGAAACAATGGTACACTTTCATCTTTTAATCAAAGGCTCTCCAATGGTGTGTAAAGTACATTTTAATAACATATAAGATATGTATAAAAAATATTTCAATGGATTTAACAAGAATAAAGATAAGAATTTATATTACTTTTCTTCTTTGAGAAGCCAACCTCACTTGACGTTTGTGTGTAGATCTACCATGTCGAGAATATCTCATGGATCACTACCATGGATTGAAACTTCTCATGGATTACTACCATGGAGTTATCAAGCCCTTAAGACTTAAGGGTTTGATACTATGTTAAAGACTATGTAATGAGACACAACATATGAAGGGTGGAAAAGGCTTTTTCCATTCTTAGCAATAATAGTATTCATCCAATGATATCAATATATATAGTACAAGGATGTAATCGCCTCTATATTTAGATCTCACTAACAATTCGTTAATAAATGAGGATGGAACCTCATCAAGAATAAGGATGACATCTCATAAAGAGGTGATATAGGACTTTGTGATTGTCTAGGGACTCACAAGATAATATTAAATATAAATAACCTAAACAAGGATGTAGGCTAAATATTAAGCAAGAATTAGAGACCATTGATTCACATGTTGCAAATAATGTAGTGGCTCATAAGCATAATTGAGACTTTTGTTCTTGGATTGGAAGGAAACCCATATCATAGTTACATTGAATGCCACATATTTGATATTTATAGAGAGTATAATATATTGCAATATAGTGAGCATATGAACATCTATTTCATATCTCTTGATGATGATTCCAAATTGAGGATCATAACGTTGAGAAATTAGTTGTTCCAACCTATTGATCTTTCAACTCCCTCTTATTTTTGTGTTGTATGAATCCCTAAGGTGCCTCTTTGAATGATTGATTGATGAAATTTGTGATGTTTTAGATTTGTTCTCCTAAATGAATTTGTCTCTCCATCTTTCTTTAGTGATGATTGAGCCTTCAAATTATCTTAATATTTACGAATAGTTCTTTATGGACAATTGTTTATGGGTGTTTCCTATGCTTTGAGTTTCATTATTTCATTGAGATCTTTGAGTTGATGATTGGGATGAGCCTTGATTCATCTAAATACTTGATCATTTTTTAAATGATGATTATATGATTTTCCCTTAATAATATATATCTGCTTGCATGTTTGACATTATGATTAGGCGACTAGACTTTGGTTATCCTCGTTTGTTTTATATTTTGTAGTGCCATAATTCTTTATGAATCATGATTAAGTATTTGTTTGATTTGAAATTTCAATGTACACATAATGTATCAAAGGTATCAATGCTTGATATGCAATTATAGGAATTGATCATGACATCAACATGCTCAATCTTTAGGTGTGGTTTCCACAACATTGTTAAGTTTCACATGATGTTAATTAACCTCACCGATACAAAGCACGTTTCTTATTAAAAAATGCTTAATGTGATGATTATTGGATCATGTGAATTGACATTTGTGTGGTGTGTGAAAGCATTTCCTAGGCTAGTCAATTGTTTAGTTAGCCTCTTTTGATGACAATGCACTCATTTTAGTATTTTACCAAGATCCACTGGAAACGATTGAATGCTAAGATTAAGGAAGGCTAAAGGGGTTAAAAGAGATGGCATGAGATTTTTGTTTGAACCCCATATAGTTTACATAGTCAGATGCAACAATGTTGCTCAAAATGAAATGGGCATCTAGTGAATCAACCTCTTGTTTACAAAACCTTTATCTCTCTTTGGAGAAAATGAGGGAAGTAGGGGATGTATAATAGTCTCACAACCGATTAAGATATTTGACATGATTCATAATGCAATTTTAACATGTCAATGTTCACCCAAGCTCATCACCAACTTCTGTGGAACAATAACTTCTTTTATGTAAGTTGTGTCATTATCAATTACCACTTGCATAATGACAAAAATAACATGTTATTTTTATCTATGATTATTTCTCTCATTAGGGGAGAATTGAAAAGAAAAATACACTAGCTTGAGGTTTTTTTTTAAAAAAGTACTCGATCTATATAAAACTTGGTAATCTTGTGCATATAGATCAAATGTACCATAAAAAAAAGAAGATAGGAAATTGGATATTTCAAGAGAAGAAAGTATGATGATATTGAAGATAATAATGATAGAAAAAAAAGTGGTGAACTTGTTAGATGAAACCTTAGATTTGGCTTCCCAAAGCATATTAGAATATGGTTTGAACTCTTCTATTGTTCCTAACAATATTGTGGTAGAAGAACTCATATGCAACATTGAAACTATTGCAAAAGACTTACTTGTGGGAAGGAATGTGTAGTGACAATCAGATATGCCAAGAGGCTACCAAAGAATAACATAAGCAAGGAAGGAGTTATTTCCTTGAAAAATATGAAAATAACCAAGAACATCAAAATTCTTAGGGTGAACAAATGAAATGCTACAATAATCATGAATATAGAGGACTATGACAATAACATGATTGCACATTTAATAGAAAGTGGTAGCTACCTATAGTTGAATGGTGATATAAGTAGTAGATTTCTTAAGAAGGTATCATCGGAAATAAAAAACTATTCTTTAGAATATGAGATGAAGAAAGAACTCATTCCCATGAACTATATTGTGCCATAATTTTATGGACTGCCTAAGATCTATAAGAAAAACATACCCCTACCTCTAATAGATAATACAATTGGTTCTTTAACATAATATATGGCCAAATTTCTAGTGAATAGACTCAAAAATCTAGTTAACAAACATATCTTTTTGTAAAATACTTGAACTATTCGATAAATTAGTAAGGGACTAAGGGTTGTTGAAAGAAAGATTTTGGTAAGTTTTGAGATGGTTTCATTGTATACAAATATTCCCAGCAAAAATGGAATCAATGTCATTAAAGAAAGAACTAATGAAGAGATGAAATAACTAGTTGGTCTATGTTTGAGATCCACCTATTTTAGCTTTTGTGGAACTTTCAATGAATAGAATAAAGTTGTTGCAATGGTTTCCCCTCTCTTACCCATTGCAACCAATCTATACATGGAATATTTTGAAAAGAAGACATTGGAATCATTTCTCTAAAACCTAAGAAATGGAAACAATTTGTGGATGATACCAATGTTGCTTGCCTTATGGAAGAATAATCGTAGATGATTTCTTTAATCATCTTAACCACCAACGTGAGGAGGTTATATTAATGATGGAAATTGAGGATAGAAAGAGCATACCTTTTCTAGATGTTCTCATTACCAAAAAAATATAATGTCACTCGAGTGCACCAAGTATATAGAAAGAGTATGCATAATGATAGATATTTGCATGATGTTAATTCACATCACTTCCCTCCTCAAAAAATAGCATGATCAATACTTTGGTGACTTGAGCAATAAGGATATCCGATATGAACATTTGGGGCATGCATTAAGATAGTTGGCCATTTTATTCAAAACAAATGGTGACAATGAAAGTGGATTCAATAGAGTTTTAATTAGAGCAAGGGGAGCCACCCTCAAACAATCAAACAATGAAATCGAACAAAATTGAACGTATAAAATCACTTTGCCTTATATGAAGGGGATAATGGAAAAACTAGTTAAAATGACAAAGAAAGGAAACATTAAGGTGGTGTTCTCCCCTTCAAACACTATCGGGAGGATGCATCGATTTAGCTAAAGATCCAATTAACCCATGCTTGTATATAGGGGTATGAGTCTATTGCATGCTAATGTGGAAATATCTACATTAGGGAGACATAGAGATCAATATAGATTATATTAAAAGAGCATGTCATTGATTTGAGGTATAACAAAACTCAAAGGTTGACCCTGGTTTAACATTCCTCGAAGACGAACCACTAGATTTTCTTAAAAAAACATTAATATCATTACAAAATTGATCGTTACATGAAGACAAAAGTGATGGAATCCTTGAAAATTAAATTAAATATAAATAATCTAAACAAGGATGAGGTTCAAAATTAAGTGACACTTAGAGACCAATAATTCACATGTTGCATAACTCTTAGAACACAAACTCTTTTAAGTCCACACTATAATGGGTCATAAGCATAATTGAAACTTTGGTTCTTGCATTATAAAACTACCCATATCCTAGTTATATTTGAATGAAAAAAAATGATATTATAGAGAGTATATTCTATTACAATTTAGTGGGTTTGCTTAATTGGTTGAACCAATGGGAAACCAATTCCCTTATAAGAAATAGACACACTATGTAAATCTTAATATCAATATCGTTCTATACATATTGACAGTCATACGAAGACTTAAGAAAAGAAAGAATTCATCAGGAAAAGAAAGAAATAGTATTATATGGGAAATTAGGAAAAGAAAGAAGTAATTAGTATCATACGGAAAATTAGGAAAATAAAGAAGTAATTAAAAAATGGAAATGGAGGGCTTATAATGGTGGGCCCCTTTGTTTTCGTTTTCACATTATGGCTTTTACGAAAGTAAAGTAAAAAACTCCTTTACCCAGTCAAAAAAACATTATTATCTCTTCGGAAATTATGTTTCAAAAGTTATATAATATGAATTATTAAGAAAGAAAGTCATTTGTATGTTGACGTGGGTGGACATTTTGACAATTTAATTTGTGTACTTCTATTTATTGATGTGCTTATAAACGATGGCTCTTTGATAATCAATTCATTATTATCAGTTCGTCTACTTTCACATTGTTTTAGGGCATTTTATTCTCTCCACTGTCCCATAAAATTAATTTAATAATAATAGTTTATTTTTATTGATTATTTTGCAAAGCGCGTCATGCAACCTGATTTTACATCTTCAGTGATCATATTCCAGTCGAATTAGGTATGCTGCATAAACTTAGATTTGTCTTCAAACAAATTCAGTGAGTCTATTCCATATAGCGTAGGTTAGTTAAAGTCTCTTTGCATGTTAATGAATGCTAATGATAAGTAACAATAGTTTTACTAGTACTATCCCAGATAATGATAATAATAATGATCTATTTTTAAGGTCACGGCCAAGCCACTTCAAAATCTAGGTTTATCACAAAACAATTTGGAGGGACCAATTCCTACTTAGAGTCTCTATCTTGGACTTCTTTAAATTAATTTTTTGTTCTTTCAAACAATCTTTTTGACACTCTACCTTCATCTTTGGTCAATTGTACCAAATTTTTGGCACTAGATTTAAGGAACAATGGATTTACAGGTGAACTTCCTCCATATCTGACAAATTTTGTTGATTTGGGAATTTTAAATGTCGATTATAATAATCTTCATGGTATTATTCCTTTGTGGACCACAAATCTCATGAAGTTGTTTTTGTTGGATTTATCCAACAATCATTTCATTGGAATAATACCATATACTCTTGAGAGACTCCATGAATTTTCCAAAAATGGATCTGCGAAAGATGTGGACTTGTATGACTATGAGATAGAATTGACATAAAAGGAATTGAGTATGATCTGTCATATGTGATACCTACAAACAAGGTATTTGATTTGTCAAACAATAATCTTATTGGAGAAATTCCTATAAGCACAAGTAGTATGAGTGGCTTGCTATTGCTTAATTTATCATGGAACCAATTAGAAGGGAAAATACCTGCATGTCTTAGTCAGATATCTACCTTGGAGGAGTTGGACTTGGCCAAAAATAAATTGCAAAGACCAATTCCTCAAGAACTCTCTATATTGATAATGTTGGTTTCTCTAGCTATTTCTTATAACAATCTGTGTGGGCCAATCCCAAGAGGGACACAATTTTACACTTTTAACGAGACTTCATTTCAAAGGAATAAGTGTTTATGTGGGTTTTCTCTACTTCCATGCAAGAAAAAAGATAAGCCAAAGAAAACTCTCACTGGAGATAGTGAAGATATGAGTAATGTTAACAAGGAATGACTGAACCATGTAAATGAAAAATTGTCTTTAATAACATTGAAGATAGAAGTGGGAATTGGATTTGGAAAAGTTGTTTCTATGTTCATTGCTTGGGACAAAGCAAAATATTGAATAGTGGATTTGCCTCCTTATATTATACAAAAGCCATTTTATAGACTCTATCAATTCCCAACATAGATACACTTTTCCCAACATAGATACACTTTGTTCATATGTCTCATTATCTTAATGTATGCAATGTTACTTAATGATACAAAGTTTGGATTTCACTTATCCATATGCCTTATGCCTTATTGTGTTACTTTATGTATTGTCAATGATACCATGTGAATGTCGGTAGCACTATGTCCATATGTCTTAGTATGTGTAATGTCAATGATATAGAGTTTGAATTTCATGTCACTTAATGATATAAAGTTTGAATTTCATTTATTCATATGTTTTATTATATTAATTTATGTAATTTGATTTAATAGGACTATTTAATGGAAGTGTCTGAATGTGATTAAGTTATTAGAGAGGTATAAAATATTTTTCTTAAGTTTCAATTATTTATTATATTTAAAGATATAAATCTTTAACTTATTTATTAATATGTGAAGATATAATTTTTAATTTTTTTTATTAATATTTAAGGATATAAATATAAATGAAATGAAATTAAAATTTATTTTAAAGTTTTATATTATCACGTTTGTTGAAACTTTTTAGTTATTAAAATAATAACAACACAAATTATAATATAATTATATTTTATATTAAAATAATAATAACACTGAATTACAATAAAATTATATTTTATATTAAAATAATAATGACATTGAATTACAATGAAATTATATTTTATATTAAAATAATAAATATCAAACATGAATGCTTTTAAAATTATTTTCTAATAAATAAAATAACAAAATTGATGAAGAATGAAACATTAGAATGATCCATATATAACATTTATTAGTTTGTAACTAGTAAATTTTATAGATGAGTGATGAGATTTGGTATAGATAATTATTAGTTTAAAAAGTTGATTAAATTATATTTAAATAATATAAAAATGGGTTTTCCCTTCTAAATAAATAAAATAACAAAATCTGATGAAGAATGAAACATTAGAATGATCCATATATAACATTTATTAGTTTGTAACTAGTAAATTTTATAAATGAGTGATGAGATTTGGTATAGATAATTATTATTTGCAAAAAGTTGATTAAACTATATATTTAAATAATATAAGATGGGTTTGAGGATATAGCTGCTTCACTATTAAATGTGTATATGCATTGATTTTGTAGCCATAGATCTTTTAAACGGAAAAATTAAAACAAAATTTAATAAAAAAAAAAGTTAATTATATTGTATATTTAAATAAAATAGAGATGGATTTTAGATTATAATAGGTTTAGATTACTAAATACATATAAACATTGATTTTATATATATATATATATACATATATATATATATATATATATATACATATATGAAATTAAAATTAAAAATGTACAATTAATAACAAAGTTATCTGAATTATGCTCTGAAATAATATAGAGATAGATTTTGGATTATAATCCTTTTGGATCTAAGTTTTGTTCCATTGCTATATCTCCATATGTACTCGATGCTATTGAGCTATCTCATCCTTTTTAATGTCTCAAAAACTTATAGATAATTGAGCTATGGTGAATGCCATAGTATGAACACTAGTAATAACACACTCAACTTGTAACTCAACAATTTGTTTTCTTTGCCATTGCAACATTTCCATTAGCAAAGTAATTTCACCATCTCTGCTTGTTTTCCCAATCTACATTTGGTCTATAATAGAGGAGATTGCCACTTTATACCCTTTAATATGCACTTCATGATGTTTGAGATCCCATGGAATTTCTTCCATCTCAGAAATTGGATAGTGCCCAACATGTCTATGTGCCATTGGAGTTTCAAGGACAAAACCCATAAAATTTTCAAGCTTGTCTTGTTCCACTCTCAAACTTAACAAATTATCACTAATTTTGGGATGAATATAACCAAAAACATAGAGAAGTATTCTTACCTAGAATCATTGACACCATCAGTTGCACACCAGGGAAGAATCAGTCCTACCTACTATAAGAAACAAATATTTAAGACCACCACCCCATCCACTAATTGAATCCAAGAAAACCCAACTTAGAAACAAAATTCCTTTAGTTGCATGTCTAACCCCACTACCATTGTGTGCCCTTCAACATTTGAATCCCCCTATTCCAACTATACAACTCTCTCTCATACTCACTAAATTACCCAAATCAAATCCATGAACCAACCTAAACGCCATGTAGTTTCTCTTTAGAAGAACAAGAGAAAAATCTAAACCATGAAAAAATACCATTTTCATTTGAAGGAAAACCTTTTAAAGCACTTCAAACATCAATTCACCACACAACATAGCCATGATCCCACATGCATTGAGAATTATGAGTTGAGGTGGTTAATTAATTCACCACATCGAATGCAACATGTGTGGATGGGATTCAACACATGCACCCAATATTTGAGCTCAATATCCCTTGATGTGAGGTTTGGTCCACCATGCATTCAACATGCATGAATTTCTCCTTAAACATACTTCCTTATGATTAGAGGGAGTGATTAGCATATTACACCATTTTTAATGCTTAAACATCCCATTTCCATGTGGTTAGGGAACTGAGAAACTTGATAATCCATTTTTGTCTCTAAGGAAGATGCACTCAAGTCTCTTGTCTCATTAGCCAATGTGTCAGCTTTCCAATTATGTGATTTTGGGCACATGAAAAAACTCTACCTCCTTAAACCTTGCCACTTCTTTCTTGATTCTATGGAATATTCTTGATAAAAAACTGTTGTTATTATCAAAGATTTTGTGCATAAATTTAATGACCAATTTTGAATCCCCAATAACAATTAGTCTCTATAAATCTCTTTCTATCTACATATCTCAAACCTCCTTGGAAAAAAAAAAATAATGGCTTTTTTTCTTTATTTGTGGCCCTTCCCAATCCCCATGCTAAAAAGTTTTCCTCATTTCCTTCAAGATAAAAAATGATCCCTGTCACTCCTACCACCCGTAGAATATAATCTAAACTTAGTAAATAAACATAGATATTTATTATAAAGAAATAAAAATTCTTTTAGTTATTAAACTAAAAAATAAAATAAAATTTAAAAATTTACACACAATTTTTCAATTAGTTGAGTTGTTTATGTAAATATAAACACCATATAAGCAAGTTAAGATGATCTTGTAAGTGTTGGAAATTATATGAGCAATATTATAAAACAATTTCCCCATGCTTTCCTTTCATGTTTCTACCCTAACCAATCAATCATCGACAAAATCACTCAACACCTCCAACCAAACTTCTATATAGAAGGACTGATATGTGTGTGTACATAGCGAAGAACACACAACTCGTAGGCTAAGACTTTGTAGTTAGAGAGGGAGAAGTGTATCTTATGATATTATTACTTTTGTGCATGGCTACCTCACAACCAACAACAAAATCTATTGATCGCTCAACGTGGAAGCTATATTCCCATACTTGTCATTGCAAAGGTGGTATA
This sequence comes from Picea sitchensis, assembly GCA_010110895.2. Classification (NCBI taxonomy): domain Eukaryota; kingdom Viridiplantae; phylum Streptophyta; class Pinopsida; order Pinales; family Pinaceae; genus Picea; species Picea sitchensis. Next base: position 125,953 of record SNQJ01S0022052.1, on the reverse strand, counting down.
TATGTAGATCATCATCAATATTTGTATTCTTGTACTCATCATCAAGGAGATAGTTTATATGACCACATTCTCAGTGGATTTACTTGGGTTCAAGATCATTTTTATTCTGAATGCATGGTGGAGGAAGGAAAAGTCATATTATCATCAATGCATGCCCACGATAAAAGGGACCATGTTGCTCTCTTGTTGTTCCAAAAGGCCATAACATCATATTTATTTGGAAGTCTCACCAAGAACTCTAAAAAAATATGTTTGTGGTATGACATTCACTGCAAACTACACACTTGGTTTCCATTGACCTTCATGTATCAAGATTTAACGAAATATTGAGAGGTACCCTTTCATAGTCTCTTGGAAATTTGTTTTTGTTTTTCACTTTCAATGTTTCTTGTAATACTTTAGTTGGAACAATTCCACCTCATTTTTAGCCAGTGTAAAGCATTGCAAGTACTTGACCTTAACAACAAATTTATCAACGGTTCTATTCTAGTTGAATTAGGTTTTCTTGAGGAACTCTATACCTTGAATATTTCTTATAATTTTGAATTGAAAGGAAGAATTCCACCCAAGTTTTTCTAGTTTAAATAATTGCAAGTACTTGACCTCAACTAGAATGTGCTCGATGGTTCTATTCCAGTTGAATTTTGGTGTGCACCTTGATTTTTTTTTAATAGTTGATTGGAAGAATTCCACCTAAGTTTGGTCGGCTTAAAGTGTTGCATGCTGGTGTTAATCAAATATAGGGTTTTATTCTAGTAGAGTTGGTATTGCTACATAAACTACACACTTTTATTCCTTTTTATAATCATTGCATAGGAAGAATTATTTCTATGTTTGGCCAGCTTAAATCATTGTAAATACTTGAATTGAACTACATTTTTATCAATGGTTTTATCCCAATCGAGTTGGGCCTACTGCAGAAACTAGAGTACTTTCTTCTAAAAGGTAATTAATTCTCAAGAAATTTACCACATTAATTTAGTAATTTGACACAACTTACACACCTATTGATTTTAGGCTTGAATATTTCTAGTCCTATTCCTTGTGAAATATTTAGGCTTTCTCTACCCTATCTATATCTTAGTATTAACTTCACAAGGAGAAAACCTAAAGACACTATTAATTTGACCAAGTTGGCCTACTTAGATCTATTTCAAAATAGACTCACTAACATCCTTGGCATGGACTATCTGACTGACTTCACCTACTTAGATGTCTCTCAAAATAGATTCACTAACATCCCTAAAGACATTGCCCATATGACCAAGTTGACCAACATATGTCTCTCTCAAAACAAATTCACTAGCCTCCTGAATACATTATCAATTGGACCAAATTGACCTACCTACACCTGTCTCAAAACAAACTCATTAGTAGCACACCTAACGCCAATATCAATTTGAGTGAATTGGTTGAACTATGGCTTAGTGATAATATGCTTATTAGTAGCATACTTGAAACCATTACAAATTTAAGGAACCTTACGAATCCCTTTCACTCTCTAACAACAATCTCACAAACATAATTTTGATAGCCATAGGAAATATTTTTTCATTGGAGTACTTAAGTTTGTTTTCAAACAAATTAATTGGGCATATCCCATATAACATAAGTCAGCTACACATATATGATAACAATTTCTTAGGAGGTATTCCTCAAAGTACTAATGGGTTGGTTTCACTTTCCTTATTAGATCTATCAGAAAAAAACTTCGAGGGATTGATTCCTAATGGCATTGGCAATTGCATTTTGATGACAATTTTCTCTACTTATTCTAATAAATTTTCCAAGACATTCCTACATTTTTGGCCAACTTTACCCAACTTCAGCCACTGGTTTTAAGAAAAAATGGATTCACGGGAAAGATTCCTTGGTACTTCACATTTTTTTATGATTTGATAGCTTTAAGCATTGGTTATAATAATCTGCATGGTTGTATTCCTCAACATCACAAATCTCACCAAGTTGAATGTGTTGGATTTATCCAACAACAAATTTAGTGGAAAAATACTAGCATATCCTGAGAGAATCTTTAGATTTGAAAATGTGTCAAATGATGGTACATAAATGAGAAAATTAAAATTGATATGAGAGGAAGTGAGTATATTTTGTCATATATATTGCTTAAAAACACTATATTTTATTTGTCTTTTAATAGTCTTACAAGAGAAATCTATGCAAACATAGGAATAATGAGTAGCATATGACTGAATTGAGTTTATTTGGGAATCAATTGGAAGGGAAAATACTTGCATCTCTTAGAGGGATATATACTTTGGAGCAATTGGATTTGGTGAAAAATAATTTCAATAGGCCAATTTTTAAAGGTCTTTCTAAATTATTAGTGTTATCATATTTGGAAGTTTCAACTAATTTCTAAAGGTCTTTCTAATTATCAATGCCAACATCTTTGTATGTTTCATATAACAACCTTTTGTAGGTCAAACCCAACGGGGATATAGTTTTCCACTTTCAATGTAACTTCTTTTGAGAGAAATAAGTTCTTATATGGGTTTCCTTAATGACCATGCAAGCAAAAGGATAAGACAAAGAAAACACCCATTGGAGACAATGGTGATAGGAGTAATGTTAAAAGTGGATCGGTGAGTATGTGGATGAAGAGGTGTCCTTGATAGCATTGTGGTTGGGATTGAGTATTGGATTTAGGGGATTTGTTGCTATGTTCATGGCTTGAGACAAAGCAAGGAATGGGGTGATGGGTGTGTCCTCCAATAATACACAAAGACCTTTTTATGACTTTATCAAATCCTAACGTAGCTCATAAGCACTTGTCCATATGACTCAATGTATTAGTCTATGTTTTATTATTATTGTTTAGTGTTTGATTGTGGATAAGCTACCTTTCCATGGAGGTGTAAAATAAAATTCAAAAAGATTCTTTAAAATGATGCATCTCCCAATAAGAGAAAATGATGCAATAGTAGCCTTCCAAACAATTGAGGCATTTTTATAGGACTTGGATGGTGATCCTATCCAATCTTCTACTTAGTCTTGTTCAATGTACTTATGAGTTATCACTTGACACCATAAACCCTTTCCCCCAATTAACCTTCATACATTTTTAACAAACAAATATTTGCAAACATATGGCTACTTTTAATTCCCCAACCTCCCATCTCCTTAGGCACTACTAATTTTTTCCACTTAACTAAAGGAATGCCATTGTTATCATGACTCCTAGTCCACAAGAATCTATAATTTATTCTCCTCAACTACTCCATAAAACCTTTTGGAATGAATGTTAGGGTCATCAAATACATTGGAATGGCTTCTATAATTGATTTTACTAATATAAGTCTACCTCCTCTAGGAAGTTATCTATTACACTAAACATTTACTACTTTCCACATTTGTGATCAACCATTCTTAGTCCTTGTTATCATAATCATTTGTCTTTAGACAAAAGTCTAAATACTTCAATCCTCCTTAAAACTCAATCTACTGATAAGGAAAGAATTTAGAGAAATATCTTGCATCTTCATATTTTACTCCTGATAAAGAGATAGTATACTTCCAAATATTTATGCTCATTAATGTTGCTATATAGTACAAATCAAGAACATTATTCAATTTCATATAATCACTCCTAGACTAAGATAGTTCCATCACACAATAGAAAAATATCATCCCCAAATAAAATATGAGTTAGATTTACCATCTTGTCAAACCTGATGCCCTTCAAAGAACTAGTTCTTTTATATGCAATCAAATCCTCACTAAGGCCATAAACAATAATAAGAAAGGGTAATGGAGATAGTGAACGACCCTACCTTATCTCTATACTAGGTCTGAAGAAGGAAGACGTAGATCTATTAATCAATATTGAAAATGATACAATAGATATGCAACTCATTACCTAGTTCACAATATGCATACCTAAACCGAAATGAATAAGCATTAACCTCAAATAAAGTAGACTAGATCTATCACATGCCTTATAAAGATCGATTTTGACCATCATAGATTACATATTTTTTGTTTTGATACAATGTATTCCTTCATGAGATACCCCAAAAGAATCATGGATATCTACTTAAAAAAAAAAATGAAATAATTGTTCATGTCATATGGAGTTTGATAACAAACTCTTTACCCTCATAAATATGATATTTATAATAATTTTTTATATACAATTGCATAAGGAAATCAATTTGAACTCTTCAAATGATGTAGGATTATCTTATTTTGGGATGAGAGCTATGGAGGTATTAGTAAATGTAGTCAACATCCTCCCAATAGATCTAGATTCCTATATATCTCTCATTAGATCTTGCTCAATACTCTCATAGAAACCTATGAAGAATTCAATGAGATGCCCATTAGGACCAAGACTCTTGCCCTTTTCGAAACTATGTAACACCATATTCATTTCCTCCTTTGATACATCTTCCAAAAACTTACCATTGTCCTCTTTAGTTACAAATTTAGGTAAACATGTAGTCATTTGCATAACTTCAAATATAGTAACTCTATTTTCTTTTTGATATATTTTACTAAAGTGATGCACCCCTAATTTGGCAATGTCCTCAAATCTTGTCACCTCTTCACCATTTTCTCTTCTAACTTTCTGAATAGTCTGAGAATGTAAGTTTTCAGAGTTACACATAATGTATAATATATTTTTGGATAACCACTATTTACATGGTTTTCAAAATGTCTAACATTTCGAGTGGACACTCCACTCGTCATCATGGACAACCAAAAGCTCAAATGTAGGAATCAAGTGTTGGGTTTTTTTATTTAAAGATTTCGATAGGAAGGTGACTGTTGAGTAAGAATTAGGTAAAGAATTGAAAACAGAGTCAAAATGGCCATTGAGGATAAATAAAGAATTAAATAACTGAGTCAACATGGCCTTTGAGATTAATTAAAGGTGAAAAAATAATTAGTGGAGAAAATGAATATACCAAGAGACCAAATTATCCGTTAAGAATGAAAAGTATTAAAAATGGTGGAAATGAATTAATAATAATATTATTAATATAGAGATAATGAAGAAATGGCATGTTTGGATTCCTCATACTAAGGAAGAAAATGTTGTTGGAAAATATTATCAATTAGTATTGGAAGATAATAATGATATGATAAAAATATTATATCATAATATAATATAATATAATAATGTTATATAATCTAATGATGACAATAATGAAGATAAGGTGATGGCGTATATTAGTAATTGATGAAAGATGATAATATTGGTAAGCTATACCATACTATACTATAATAATATAATATAATAATGAAATTGAAAATGATGTAAAATGAATAAATTTGAATAAACCTAAAGCAACTGAAGAGAAAAGAGAAGGCTTTCCCATGATGAGTAAAATGAAATGGAAGAATCCAAGAAAATGCGAGGAAATAAAAGAAATGAAGAATAAAAGGGCGAAGGGGGTGAATGAAGAAAGTACAGGAAATGAAACTCCACATAGGAAGCCTATTGATTAAGGTGGTGAATGACGAGTTTCCAAGATTGGATGAGTTTGTAGCCATCTTCGCAATTACAATTATTAGGATGTTTTTCTATTTTGAGAGCTTCCTGAATGAATCGAGTGGAGTAGTAAGGGGTTGTGGATAAAATTTTAGTTTTTTCAAAGAAAATGAGTTGCTTGGATTTGAAGGATTGTTCGACGATAGTTGATTTGGAGATTGAGTTGTGGTTTGTATCAACTATGTGTTCTTTGAGACAAGCTTTGAAGGATCTACTAGTTTGACCTATGTAATATTTTCCATAGGAGCAATGGATTCGGTAAAATCCTAGGCCGATCACCAGGTCAAATTTGTCTTTAGAAGTTCTAAAGAGTTTTTTAAGGATTTTATATTGTTTGAAAACATTTTTGGTATTCTTCTTAGCTAGGATTTTTGAGATAAAATTAGTGGTTCCTTGGATGTAGGGCAGGGATATGAGAGCACGAGGAGGGGAGGGGGGTGAGGGTAATTTGGTTTAGGTTTGCCAGAAGAGAGAAAAACTTGGTTGATCTGGGAGACAGAGTAACCAATGGACAAGAGGGCCTTGGTTATGTGGTGATCCAGGTGGATCTAAGAATGCTAAAAAATTGATATTTCAAATGCTGATGAAAATGACTCCATTGCATAGAGCTCGACAAGATATTTCCAACGCAACTTGAATAGGCTCAAAAAAACGTCGTATCAGAAAGATATGGCCTTTTTAAGTTTTGGAAAAAAAAGGGAAAAAGGAGGTTCTATGTGGAATCACTGGAAGGATGAAATGTGTCACTGTACAGATGATACATGACACTGTAAGGATGGACACATGACATTGTATGGATGAAACATGGACAATACAACGCTGATGTGGTAGGCGACAAGTGACAATACAGTGTTGGCGTGGAAGGTGACATGTGGCAGTATGATGATGACATGACATGTTGACTAGAAAGTGGATTGGGTGTACGATCAAGTGATATGACCAAATCAGAGGCTGCCATGTGGCACCCTCCGATTGGCCAATGTGTCTTAAGGGAATCAAATGTTTTTTGGGCTCAGGGAGAATAGACCCCATAAACTTTGTTCCACGAAAAAACTACATGACTAGCTGTGCTAACAAACTCATCGAATATGTCAACACACATTTCTATATTTAAGTTGTATTAAATGGAATATGCCAAATATGGGCGTTGCCCAGGGTCAACCCCGTGACCTCTGAGATGATGGCCCAACGTTTCAACCAACGTGCCACATGGAGCACATTGTAAAATCCCATGAGAATAAATGCATTTAAATTAGTATAACACACCAAGAGGGAATATCGTGGGTTGGGTGGGGTTCTGTTGAAAAGTCAACAATAAATGTGTGTCTAATTTATTTTTCCCTTAAATAAATTGGACAATAAATA
>SNQJ01S0022052.1:87572-113772 GCA_010110895.2 Picea sitchensis | reverse complement strand
GGGACAGTTTGACTATCAATTGTGACTTTAGTGGGTGTACTCATGCAACCACATGCACATTGGATGTGGCAATGAGGAATGTGCATCCTAGGCAAGAGGAATTCGAATTCATTGCAGGGATTTTCATAGCAGGGATTGCACAGAGGAGACAAGCTGTCTGGAGGCAGTAAATTGGCACATGAATTTGTCAATTTTTGTATGACAGTGTGAGACAATTGTATATTGTACTCAGAACTCTTGGATTAGATTTTTGTATGAGATTGTTTCATGATCCATGAAATATACATAATATATGATAATGGGGTTTTTATCTTTATGCTGTCCCGGTAAAAACATCTATGTTATGTGTGATTGATCTTTCTTCTTGATATTTCTATTGGTTCTCATGTTTTAAATTCCACAAGAATATTTGTAGAAGTGATTTTGTATTTAACAGTGGCATATAATTGTTAAATCAGGAGAATCTAGGCAATACATAATTTGTATTGAAATTTCTACAGGTTCGACCCCCATGACCTCTACTATATAAAATTAGTGCTTGACCAATGCATGACAGTTCCAATTCATGCCTAGAAACTATGCTAATTTGTTTTCATTATGTTGAGTTTTAGTCCTTTTTGGGAGATATAGAGTGTTTATAGTCAAAAGTTATAGTTTTCTGAGGCAGAGCTGATTTTGACAGTCACGCTTGAGTTTGTGCAACAGATCATAAGTTTATTTCATAAACATAAGTTGGAGTTGTATTTGTATCAAGTATTTTGAGCATTTATGTAATGGTCTCTCATTTGGAAGTAGACCCAGAGACGTAGCCCAAGATGGGTGAACTCCGTTATCAGCTTGTGTAATGTTCCATGTTATTTGTTGTTTTCTATTCTTCTCAATTTCAACATTTTAACTTTTGCAAGTTATTTTTCCATTAATAAAATTTGGATAAGTAAGAGGAGTCATATATTAATTTGCAAATAGTCATAATGGTCATAATTTTAAAATCAGTTTGGATGTTAATGTATGCTCAAGAACTAATTTGACATCTAAGGATTTTAGGATTAAGTTTGTATAAGAGCAGGTTTGACAGGTATTTGCAAGTGAATGCTTACAAGGTCCAAATCCAAGTGAGGTGAAGGAAATCTTGAATACTTCAATCCAGAAATTCAAAAAGAATTTTGAAAATGAGGAATAAAATCCAAAGGAGGATAAGATACTATAATGAGATTTGAGGCTATGACGAAGGAATTTCTCAAGATGAAGACAATGGTGGAAGAATTTCACCGTAGGTCTCAAGGAGGATATGAAACATCGATAAAAGTTGAAGGAGAAGGAGGAGGTGAAGGAGATCTAGAGCCTCCTTCATCCCCATCATCATCATCATATTTTGATGAAAGTGAACATTCTTCTCATAAGAAGAGGCCTTCTAACAAGTCTTCTCATTATCATGCTCATGATTTTCCTTTATTAAAGTTAGATGTAAAGTTTGATTTTTTGATTTATGATGGAGAATTGAATGCAAAAAAGTTGGATAATTTGATTAAATAGATTGAAGTATATTGCAGGGTACAAAAAATTGTGGATGGCACTACAAATATATAATTGGCTACTCTTTGTCTAGGTGGCACAACTTTGATATGGTGGAAGAGTAAGACACAAACTGATTTCATCCAATAGGGTAAAGTAATTTCTTCTTGGGATGAATTTACTGTTGCATTAAGAAAACAACTTTACCATTAACTTATATTCAAACAACAATAATTGATTGGAAACATCTAAGACAAGGAAAAGGGGAAAATGTTCAAGTATATAAACAAGAATTTAAGAGGAAAGCATTGTCTTTATGAATTTCATTATATACTCATGAAACTCTTCTAAAATATATTGGTGTCATGTATTCATATCTTCGACATACTATATTAATGTTTAATCCGACTAGTATTGATGAAGTGTTAGTACAAGATACTCATCTTGAAGATAGCAAGGGAAAGCATGTGTTTGAGGATAATAAGACACATAAATTCAAGAAGCGGTTGAAGGGAAAAGGGAAGAGTAAGAAGTCAACTATAATGAATAAGGTTAGAGAGAAGCCTACATATTCTCATTGGAAGAAGAAAGGACACGAGGAGGCAAAGTGTTGGACGCTGCATCTAGATATGCTACCAAATAAATTCAAAGACAAGGAGAAACAAAATATTGTTGCAACATATCAACAAGATATGGGATTAGGTTCAGGAGACAAAACTAAGGTCATAGCAATGGGAAGCAAAGGTATATCTACTACTAGTTCTAGTTCTTTAGTTCAATCTTCTTAATCAAAATAAATGAAGTGAGATATTTCATATAAGGGTAATAATGAAGCATACAAAGATAGATACTTTGTTTAAAAGTGGATCTCAAGTTAATTTAATTTCTAGAGAAATTGTTAAGAAGTTGGTTTTAAATACCACACCTCATGTGAAACCATATCCATTGGGTTGGGTGTGTGAGGATGCTATGTTGCAAGTAGCTAAATAGTATAAAATCAAATTTGCAATTACTTCCAAGTTCATTGATGAGGTTGAGTTGGATGTACTACCACTTGACATTTGCAGTATTGTCTTGGGTAGTCCATACTTATATGACAAGAATGCCATATTTTATTGAGAAGAGAACAAGTATCACCTCTTCAAAGATGGGTTTGAATATATTGTTAGATCTCATCATATCAAAACTAATGTTTCTTTAGTGAGAACATGAAAAATTAAGAGACTTGTAAATTCTAGTAAATTTTGTATTATCATGATGGTGAAGTAAGAAGAGAAATACATATCATGTGCTTTTCCAGGTTGTAATATGGGTCACAAGAAATAATTAGTAAACATTATTTATAACTATGATGAGCTATTTTAGGAACCTATAGGGTTTCCTCCCAAGAGGGGGATTGAACATGAAATTTATTTGCAACATGATTTTCCTCTTCCTAATATTTGTATGTATATATCATTAGTGATAGAGAGTGCAGAGATAAAAAAACAATTTTAGGAGTTGCTCGATAAGGGAATCATAAGGCCAAATTCCTCTCCACGCGGATCTTCTATTGTATTGGTTCCAAAGAAAGATGGCACATGGAAGATGTGTATCGGATTTCGGGACCGAACAAGATCATGATAAAGAACTGATATCCTCTTCCTAGAATTGATGATTTACTAGATCAATTGAAAAATGTTGTCTATTTCACTACGTTAGATTTGACAAATGGTTACCATCAAATTATAATTGCAGAAAGTGATGTGTGGATTTTTTTTTTCAAGACAAAGCAAGGATTATTTGAATGGTTGTTTATGCCATTTGGTTTATGTAATGCATTTGCAACATTTATGAGGGTAATGAATGATCTATTCAGGCCTTTTATAGATGATTTTGTCATTGTATACTTAGATGATATTTTTTTCTTTAGTTGAACATGGGAAGATCATGTAATGCATGTTGGGAAAGTATTTGAACTTTTGAAAAGGGAGAAGTTGTATGTAAAGATGTCTAAATGTGACTTTGGAAAAACCTATCTAGTGTACTTGGGTTATGTTGTAGTGAATGGTCAGTTGAGGATAGATCCATCTAAGGTGGAAGTCATCATGAATTGGCCCAAGGAAAACACTTCCACAAAACTTAGGAGCTTCTTAGGGGTAGTACAATACTGGAGGAAATTTATTGCTAATTTCTCTTTCATAGTCGCTCCTTTACATGGATTAACAAGTGTGAAACTTGTTTTTTAGTGGGGAGGAAATCAACATAAATCATTTTGAAATACATAGTGATGCAAGTAGATATTCCATGGGAGAAATCTTGATGCAATGAGGTAAACCTATTTGTTACTATTCTGAGACTTTTACTCAAGAAGTAATTAACTATCCAACATATGATAAGGAACTATATGCCTTGGTACAAAGTGTTAAAAAGTGGGAGAATTACTTAATGGGGAAGGAAATAATGATTCACACAGATCATCAACCATTACAGTATTTGCAATCACAAACCAATCTAGAACAATCATGACACTTTAGATGGATGGGTTTCTTACAACAATTTCATTTGGTAATTACGTATAAGAAGAGAATTCTTAACAAAGTTGCAGACATGTTATCAAGACCAATAGTTAATGCATCTACAACAGTAAAGCATAATTCTTTAGCTCATGAAAGTTTTTTTGAACAATATGCTAGAGATGATGACTTTAAAGATGTGTATGAAGCTCTAACTCATGGAAATCAAAATGAATAATTGTATTATCATGCACATGATAATGTATTGTATCATCTTGGAAAGATTTGTATAACTAGGGATGAAAGAGCAAATGTAATCAAGGAACCCCATATATCTCTCATTTCTGGTCACTTCGGGTTAGCAAAGATAGTAGAATAGTTGCAAAGATATTTTTATTGGCCTTGAATGAATGCAACAACTTCCAAGTATGCAAAAGGGTGTGTTTTGTGTGCCACTAGTAAGCCTAGCAACTAAAATTTAGGGTTATATACACCACTTACAGTACCTTGTCAACCATGAGATAGTGTGTTCATGGATTTTGTGGGGGGTTTTCCAATGTCTAGAACATGTCATGATTACCTATATGTCGTAGTGGATAGGTTCAGTAAGATGTGTATTTTAATGCCTTGCAAGAATAAATTCACAGTTGAAAAAACAACATAGTTGTTCTTTAATAATGTTTGGGTTCATTTTAGGCTACCTACATCTATTGTATTTCATCGAGACTCTTAGTTCATGGGGAAGTTTTTTTCTAGTTTGTGGGAGTTGATGGACACTAAGTTAAATAAGAGAACTTCTTTTCATCCACAGATAGATGGATAGACTGAGGTGGTGAACAAAACAGTGGTACATTTTCTTCGAGGGTACTACAGTAAAAATCCTAAGTTGTGGGATGAACAGTTGCACTATGTACAACATGCCTATAATCATTCCATGCATTCTTCTACTCAGATATCTACTTTTGAAACTTTTTTGGGATACCTCCCTAAATCACCTATGGATTTTTCTTTTAGGGAAACAAGTAAAGTGTATGGAGAATATGATGCTGACAAGTTTAAGAGGTTCATTCATAGGATCCAATAGGTACATTAGACTATACAAGAACAATTAGGGAAGAGCCAAGCCAAGTACAAGGTGAAGAATGAAAATAATCGAGTTGATCATTAGTTCCAAGTTTGAGATCAGGTGTGGTTACATATCAACAAATACAAAATGAAGGGTGAAGGTAAAAAGCTCAAACCAATCAGGTATGGTCCATTTGATATTTTGGAGAAGATTGGTACTAATTCTTTTCGTTTATATTTACCATATTATATGTAAATGTATTCAATGGTGAGTGTTGATAATTTGAAAATTTATGAGCCTCCTATGATTATGGATAAAGGTGAAGGTGTTCAAGTTTCGACAGTTGATGATTTTGCTCTTGTGTATTTAGATGAGATGTAGGAAGATGTTATCATTGACTAAATATCAAAACTTAACAGTGCAATGATGTGGAGTATCTTCGAGTTGGTATTAAAGGGGTACATCCAAGGAAATAAACATGGATATAGATCAGTAAAGTGAGGGATATTTATCCTCACTTAGTTGTTGGGTAATACAGAATTTTGGTGGTCCAAAAGGTTTCCAATGGGGAGGAATGATCAAGGTGGATCTAAGAATGCTAAAAAATTAACAATCTCAATTGATTATGAAAATGAATCCATTGTGTAGCGATCGACGAGATATTTTCAATGCAACTTGAATGGGTTCAACCAATCGTCATATGAGAAAGATATGGCCTTTTGAAGTTTTGGAAAAAATAGGAAAAAAGGGAAAAATGAGGTGCCACGTGGAATCATTGGAAGGATGAAATGTGGAACTGTATGGATGGACATGTGGCACTGTATGGATGGAAATGTGGCAATCTAAACATGATGCATGGATAGTATAGTGTTGATGTGGTAGGTGACAGTTGGCCGTATAATGTTGACGTGCTATCTGACAAGTGGCAGTATGGAGGTGATGTGGCCCAATCAAAGGCTACCACATGGCACCATATGATTGTCCAATGTGTCTTATGGGCATCAAAATTTTGTTGGGATCAGTGGGAATCAAACCCATAACCTTTGTTCCACAAAACAACCACATAAGAAATTGTGCTAATAAACTCATCGAATATGCCAACATAAATTTCTATATTTAAGTTGTACTAAATGGAATATTCCAAATATGGGTTTCAGTCTAGGTTGACCTTGCGAATTCTGGGCCAATGGCCCAATGTTCCAACCAACATGTCACATGGAACACATTGTAAAAGCTCGTGGGAATCACTGTATTTAAGTTAGTATAATGCACCAAGAGAGAATATCATGGGTCAGGTGGGGTTCAACCCCCCCAACCTCTACTATATAAACTTATCTCCTGACCACTTCACAAAAATGCCAATTCGTGCCTAGAAACTATGCTAATTTGCTTTCATTATGCTGAGTTTTAGTCCTTTTTGGGAGATATAGAGTGTTTATAGTCAAAAGTTTAAGTTTTCTGAGGCATAGCTGATTTTGATAGTCACACCTATGTTTGTGCAGTAGATCAGAAGGTCATTTTATAAACATAAGTTGGGATTATATTTGTATCAATTATATTTAGCATTAATAGAGCAGTCTCTCATTTGGAAGCATACCCAGAGGTGTAGCCCAATATCGATGAAATCCGTTATTAACTTGTGTAATGTTCCTTGTTATTTGTTGTTTCCTATTTCTCTCAATTTCATCATTTTAACTTCTGCAAGTTATTTGTCAGTTAATGAAATTTGGATAAGTAAGGAGATTCATAATTTAATTTGCAAATATTCCTAAAGGTCATAATTTTGGAATCAAGTTGGATGTTCATGTATGCTTAAGAAATAATTTTACATCTAAGGATTTTCAGATTAGGTGGGATTTTTATTCTACGAGGAATTCGGGGGAATAATTGTAGAGTGCACGGGTAATAAGGGTTTTAAGGAGAGTGGATTTCTAGGATGGATGGTGGTGGGAAATAACATTAAGGTATCTATCAGTTTGGGCTTTCTTTATATAAACTTGGTGGGTAAGGGATCCATCAAGAAGTCGAGAAATAAGAACATCCAAAAGGGGATGGAGTTGTCCTTTTTGGTTTCCATAGTGAATTGGATGTGAGGGTAAAGATTATTAAGGTGGTTAAAAAAGGAAATAAAGTTGTGGTGGTTGTGAAGAGAAATAACGAAAGTGTCATCTACAAACCTAAACCAACATTTGGGTTTGAGATGGAATTTTTTTAAGGTTGAAGATTCAAAATGTTCCATGAATAGGTTGGAAATAATAGGTGATAAACATGACCACATGGATGTACCTTCAGTTTGTTCGTAGAACATCCCTTTGAAGGTGAATAAGGAGGAGAATAGAAAAATTTCAACGAGGTTTAAGGTTTCGGGATCAACAAGTTTAGAGATTAGGGTGAGGGATTCAAAAACAAGGATTTTGGTAAATAAGGAAATGACATCAAAGTTGAACATAAGGTCTTGGTCATCAAGGTGAATATTTCAAGTTTTTTGAATGAAATCAATGAAATCTTTAATAAAAGAGAAGGTTTTTCCTATAAAGGCTTGAATCTTGTCAGTAAGGTACTGGGAAAGGACATTAGTGCATGATCTAATGGTTCTTAATATAGGTCAGAGAGGGATGTCTTTTTTTTCTTGTATTTTAGGTTTTCCATAGATCCTCTGGGTTTGGTGTTTGTGAGGAATTAAAATCTTTTGGATGTTAGGATATAGGGAGGAAGTTTTGATAGCTTTGGTGACCATTTTTATGATGGAATTAATAGTTTTTTTTGGCAGAGGTGTTTTAGTAGAGGAAGAGAGGAGGTCAAGAAGTTTGGATTCATAGGTAGAAGTGTTCATAATAACTAAAACATTTCCTTTATAATCTTTGAGTATAACAATGTATGGGTTGTCATTAGGGAAACAAATAACAAGAAGTTGTTCTTTATATAAGTTGAGTTTAGGCATTTTGGATCATTGGAGGATTCTTTCACACTCTTTCCTAATTTCTTCATATTTGTGAGTGGGAAGGTTTTGGATAATGGATTCAATGGTACAAATAATGTCTTCTACAAGGATATGTCTAGGAGTTAGGGAAAAATTAAAACCTTTTTCATGAAGTTGGATTTTGGGAGGGTCCAACAATTTTAACTCCAATCTTTTCCCCAAGATTTTCAAACCAATCCAACACATGGATACTGATAACTACAACTCCCCTATCACTCTTTTACGTTAATAACTCTAATATTTCAATATTTTCGAGATGCAATTTTCTTGAAACCCTCTTATCTTCATTTACCTATATTCCCAACCATAATCCATCTCCTAAACCTAGAGCTGAGTGCACCTCTTGTTCCAATAATATATCTAAATATTTACCCTCTGAGGATGGACCTTCTAAATATTGTTCCTCTATCCCCCCCTCTTCTAGAACTAGTCCTTACACTATCATAAACTTCTCTTCGCTCAAGGTGGACCCTCCAACCCTCCAACTTCTTGAAAAAGGTTTTAATTTTTCCCTAACTCCTAGATGTATCCCCATAGAAGAGATTAGTTGTGTCATTGTATCCATTACCCACAATCTTCCCAATGACAAAGATGAATTAATTAGGAAAGAGTGAAGAAGAATCCTTTAACGATCCAAACTGCCTAAAATCAACTTATCTAAAGAACATCTTCTTACTATTCATCACCTTAATGAAAACTTGGACATCATTATCCTCAAAGTTGATAAAGGAAATGATTCAATTATTATGAAAACTTCTGACTATGAATCCAAACTTCTTGACCTCCTCTCTTCCTCTACTTACAAAACTCTTCCCCAAAACCCTATTAATTCCATCACCTATTGATCCGGATTATTTTGAGCATGAAATGAGAGCCGAGATATGACAAAGAAATATACATAGATATTGCAAGAGAGCCAATAATATGACAAAGATATAGCAGAGATATAATAATAAAAACAGAGATACAATAATACTCAATTTCTATTATCAATGTATAGAACTATAAAATATAGAGTGAATGAACTCGCTAGAATGGTGGCATCCTATCTATGAGAAGAGATGTGAAGACTATGCTCATTCGTAAGAAGATGATGATGTTTACAATGAGGCTCTAAATGCATTTTTAACATTATGAAAATCCAAGACCCTAACCTCTGAAGATGAAAGGCCAAAAGGTTTGCAGGCCCCAATGGGGGTAGTTAATACATCAACTTCTCGAGGGCATAATGTTTGCATATGCTCTCTATTTGGGGAATTCGATACCTTGTCGGAAAGGTCTATCTGAGAATTAAAACTTCCACCAAGGGTTAGGTTGTGTCAATTCTATTATTTAGACCCCAAACATAAAAAAAAATGACGTTTAGAGCCTCAAAATGGCCCCCGAAGTTTGGGACTCGAAAAACTATTAAAAATTGCCAAAATGGAAAATTATTCTTTGAGCCAGTGGAATAGGTGGGTGGCCACCGATATCCATATAGATAAATCCTCCCTCCTTAGGAACCAATTGTATCATTGCATTGAGTTCTCGTGGGAGATGGGGAAGAATTTAAGTTGAATCTGAACCTTGGTGAGTTGCTTTCCTTGCTGGAGACGTTGCATTGCTTGGCTTGTAGAAGGTTGTCATGAACCAGATATTGGAGGGGTTGGAACTTTTTAAGAAGTCTGAATACCTGAGATGATGGTGTGGAAAATAAATCTTTGTTCTTTACTTCAATATTGTCGACCTGTTTCTGTTGGATAAAATGGGCTTGGATTGAGGTCATAGTGATCGCAATGCCCTTTTGTTCACTTTCTGCCTGAATCATGAAGAAGATAAAAGTTGTCGTATTGAGATGAATTTGCTACACTATTTTGTCAAAACTGTAGTCAAAACTACCCCTGGTATCCTGTAGAGGTGACCCCCCAAAGTAACAATGACACTACAGAGTTGAGACTCATAAATAACACGATGCTTCCACATATATAGTTGGCCCAAAGGAACATCACAGACATCCAGCGGGGAAACATCACAAAATACCTTATCCTTGAAGGGATTGATTCCATAGGACAAGAGACACTATTTGATGACATGAATATCTCGTCCCTGGCGAAGCCACCCAATCTTGTATGGTTATGGGTGTGGTTTTGTTGGAAATCCCAACTGTTTGATGACCTCTGCTAAGATGAGGTTGTTTTGGTTTCCTCTATAAACAATAAAATGCAATGGGGTCCCCTTTACCCACATATGTGAATGGAATAGGCGCTCCCCCTATTCAGGATTTGCTCATTCTTCTGGTTGGATCATTGTGGTTGCAATAATACTAGTAGTGGGGTCTACATCGATGATCTGTCTCCTTCCATTATTTTTTGAATCATGCACTACAACAAATACCTGTGATTTACTTTCATTTTTGCTCCCTTTTTTGCTTCCAAAGTTGGTTTTAGTGTATTTTTGTTCAAGTTTTTGAAAACTTCGGTGCTATTTATCATGATGGAGCTATTTATGTCATTTTTTGTGTTGATCACAAAATTTAGGTGCTAAATTAGGCCCTAATAGTATCGGAAATTGCACCCCATTTAGCACTAGAAATTGTGCCCCATTTAGCGCTGAAAATTGCACCCCATTTAGCGTTGGAAATAAAACCCCCTTTAGTGCCAGAAATAATGCCCCAGTTAGTGCCAAAAGTTGCACCATAAGTAGCATCGGATGTATCCATATTATCCTAAATAGTTAATTATTTGAGGTGTTGG
This sequence comes from Picea sitchensis, assembly GCA_010110895.2. Lineage (NCBI taxonomy): Eukaryota > Viridiplantae > Streptophyta > Pinopsida > Pinales > Pinaceae > Picea > Picea sitchensis. The sequence goes on along the minus strand of SNQJ01S0022052.1, from coordinate 102,987 downwards.
GGGTTAAGTGGATATGGGCTTTGAGGATTATGGGATTTAGGGATTTTGGGTACAAGGATTAAGGGTTAATAGATTATAGGTTAGGGTTTAAGGAATTAAGGGTCAAGAGCTAAGGGATTTGGTTCTTATGGGTTAGGTAGTCTAATGGTTAATGGCTTAGGGATTATGGGCTAGGGGATTAATGCTTAATTTCTTATGGCATAGGGGTTTATGGATTAAGGGATTAGGGATTAGTGTTAAGTTTTTAAGGGTTTATGTCTTAGGGGCTAGGTGATTTAGGGATTTTGTGTTAGTGTATTAGTTATTAACTAAGGTTGAGGGATTAAGGATTTAAAGGTCAATGGATTAGGGGTTAGGGGAGTTATGGTTTTGTCATAACTCTCTTAAAATTTCATGGAACCTCTTCCAACACGACAATCACCAATGCCATCCATCGATGTTGCACAGTGAGTAGTGAATGGGGCCAACATTGAAATTTCTTCAACCTGTTCCTGTATGCATTTAAATTTTTATGGTTATACTAGACACATGCCTTGATGGTATGCGAGGGTTTCATGACTCAAGGATACCTGCTGATGTCCCCACATAATATTTGAGATCATCTATGTTTGCATCAATGTTCATCATGCAATCTCATTGTCATCATCTGTCATTCACATCTATAGAATGCTTGTCGAAACTCTCTTGAAATGTCTTCCAACATGCCCATCACCAATTCCATCCACTAATGTCATACGATGAGCAGTGGCAATGAATGGGGTTTAGTGTAGGATGTGCCTAAATAGTTAATTAGTTGAGGTGTCAAGGGTTAAGTGGACAGGGGCTTTGAGGATTATGAGATTTAGGGATTTGGGGTATATGGATTAAGGTTTAAGGAATTAGGGGTTATGGTTTAAGGGATTAAGGGTCAAGAGATAAGGGATTTGGTGCTTATGGGTTAGGTAGTTTAATGGTTAATGTATTAGGGATTATGGGCTAGGGGACTAATGTTTAAGTTCTTAGGGCATAGGGGTTTATGGATTAAGGGATTAGGTATTAGGGTTTAAGTGTTTAAGGGTCGATGGCTTAGGGGTTAATGGATTTAGTAATTTTTTGTTAAGGGATTAGTGATTAACTAAGGTTGAGGGTTTTAAGGGTTTAGGGATTATGGCTTAAGGCTCTAAGGGTCAATGACTTACGGTTTAGGGTTTAGGTCTAAATTTGACATGGTTAGACGAGACAAATTCCTTGATGGTATGCAAGGGTTTCAAGAGTCAAGGATGCCTAATGTCCCCGCATAATATTCAACATCCTCCATGTTTTCATAAACCTTCATTATGAAGTTTGATCATTTTCATCATTCATCATTCCCATATTGAAATGTCAAAACTCTCTTGAAATGTCATGGAATGTCTTACAACATGCTCATATGCAATGCCATCAACTGACCCAACACAGTGAGTAGTGAATGGGGCCAACGTTGAAATTTATTCAAAATGTGACAGTATGCGATGAAATTTTACATGGTTAGACTAGGAAAATGCATTTACGGTATGGGAGGGTTTTAAGACTTAGTGAAATCATTGAGATTGAATACTGATGTTTTGATATGAAATAGGAAACTAAAATTGAACTTTAATTTATGAAATTTTCACCTAATTCTAGGTGATTAAAATATTTTATTTTGTTTAATTATTTTATATTTAGTTATTAATAAAAAATAATAAAAAAATTATTCCCAACATTAAAATGAAAAAAAATATGAAAATAATTAAGTTAACAAAGTTGATTATTCAAATCATTGTGAGATACATGCATTGATGATGTCTTCCATTGACAAATGCATGAAGGCCATCTGTGGTGTAACAATGCTCCGTTTGGAAACACACACACACACACACACACACACACACACACACACACATAGTGATTTCATCTACCACACGAGCTAACTTATCCTTATTTTCACAAAGGCTTGTTTTTAATTGCTTGAAGCATGACATTTTTTCATTTGCAATTTTGCTAACAACTCTTAAATATGCTCTCTTTCCTCATCTTGCAATAGCAGTCTCCTAAATCAATTGGCTTACATATGGCTGACCTATTCTACATGTTACCCCTCATATTGTATGAGTCATTGTACTAGTTTGAAGACCCTTCCCAAGCAAGTTGTGTTTAGAGGATGTGTGTCTTGATGGATATTGGTTGTGGATTTGATACTTATTGTTTCATTTAGCATCGACTCTTGGGGAATCATTGCATATTTGGAGGCTTGCATATTACGTGTGGATATTGATAGATAAATGGGCTTGATGAGGGTCTTACATATATGGTTCACTCTTTTTTTACCCTTAGCACATTCATGGAGAGGGATACCCATCAACTAAGGGTTTTACCTATGTTTTATTTCTCATTTCTTGATACTCCTTGAGATAGTGTGCCCTCACTCTAGGGTACATATCCCTAAGGTGCATGCATTGGAAAGTGTGTTTTGCATTTGATGGTTGAGATATATTCATGAGGATTTCCTTAGCTTTGGGGCCCTATTTTTAGCATGTGGTTGATATTTCAAGGAGGTTGGCTAACTCATATAATGGAATGATCCCTTGGTCATTACATCTTGGCACATTTATTGAGGAGGCCAAACTACCCTGCACATAGTTCTAGAGTGCCCCATGGTTTTGATATGATTGATGGTATTAACACAATGTTTCATGCTCTAGAACATGGTTTTGGGTTTTTTTTCAGATTCGTTTAGTGGGATGTTTCATCCTTTATGTGTATTTTCCTAGGTTGTCCAACTTTTGGCCCTTGGTTTGAGGAGAGATGGTTGCTTGCACATGCATTCATACTAATGGAACACATTTTGAGGACATCCATCTCTTTAAGGAGGTTGTTATGACAACCAAGGGGCCACTATTGCACACATGCCCATGATATCCATCATTTGATGAGTTGGTTATATCATTGGAGGAAACACCCTCACTAACCTTGCTACATTGGCATTGTTTTGGCATTTCTAGGTTGTTGAATCATTAAACAAGTGGAGCGCTACCCTAGTTTCCATATGGGAACATTTATTGTTTATGTAACTACCTTACACTAGTCAATGATTTCTTGAGAACAAAACAACAATACAAGAAGAAACATTTAAAGGAAATTTAGTAGGAGTTTTGCATAAACAACTCTGAATTATTGGTATCTCTAAAGGATTCTATTGAATCCAATTGGTTAAGAGTGGGATAGTCGAAATCTATGTCAAAAAAAAAAAATCTCACACCCAAAATCATGTTGATCAAATATCCAAGACAACCACCATTCCCTCAGTCATTACATTTGCAAAACAAAACCCAAGAATCCATATTCCTTCTATTAATTTGTGAAAACATTTCAACTACTCTATGCACTCTCTCTGACTTCTACGAATAGTTAAGGGATTAGGGGTTAGGGTTTAAGGGATTAAGAGTTCCCTTGTTTTTTTTTCATTTTACCCACTCCTTTGGGTTCCTGTCTATGCCTTGTTCTTCTCTGTTGGCATCTGATTCAAGTTTTCCTCTCGTGCACTTTTGTTGGGTTCTTTAGGATTTTTATATAAGATTTCAAAGTTATTGCTAGTTTTGACTCCTTTGTGAGCCTAGGGTACCGTGGGCCTTCTATTGGGTCTTATTCTTGCAGTATATTTCTCAAATCTCTCTGAATATTTTGGCACGAAATTCCTTTCTTGAGGTAGTGAGAAATTTAATGGGAAATCTCGAAAAAGATGGCCATGTTCATGGAATTTTTGACATCAAACGAGTATATGCTCAAAATCAATATTTTGGAGCCATTCTATGTCCTGGTAGCTCAAATAGATTGATTCTGGCAGGGCCTTGGAAACATTCATGTAGACACAAATGCATGTGTATGAGGTATACTGACCTTTCTTGGTTACTTCCGAAATTTTAACAAAAGATCCAAGGGAATTACCAACTCCTTCTATAGGGTCTTCTTCTTGTAGTAACTTTCTCAAATCCCTCTGAATAGTTTGGTGCGAAATTCCTTTCTTGAAGCAGTGAGACATTTAATGGGAAATCTAGAAAGAGATGTCCATGTTCATGGAATTTTTTACATCAGAAGAGTATATGCTCAAAATCAATAGTTTGGAGCCATTCTATGTCCTGATAGCTCTGACATATTGAGTCTAGTAGGGCCTTGGAAAAATTCATGTAGACAAATGCATGTGCATGAAGTATACTGACCTTTCTTGGTTACTTCTGATATTTTAACAAAAGATCCAAGGGAATTACCAATTCCTTCTATTGGGTCTTCTTCTTACAATAACTTTCTCAAATCCCTCTGAATCTTTTGGAGAAAAATTTCTTTCTTAAGGAAGTGATACATTTAATGGGAAATCTCGAAAGAGATGGCCATGTTCATGGAATTTTTGACATCAAAAGAGTATATGCTCAAAATCAATAGTTTGGAGCCATTCTATGTTCTGATAGCTCAAACAGATTGATTCTGGCAGGGCCTTGGAAACATTCATGTAGACACAAATGCATGTGTATGAGGTATACCGACCTTGCTTTGTTACTTTCGAGATTTTAACAAAATATCCAAGGGAACTACCAATTCCTTCCAAGATTTCAGTGTCCCAAAATTCTTGCGACAATGAATCTAATTTGATCCATATGCTCTTCCGCAAGAAAATTGGGAAAGTAGAAGCAAATGTGGAAGCTAGGAAACTTGTTGAATGATAGAAGATAATCATAGTGGTACAATTTCTATACAATGTCCAACCCGATATCTGTAATCAAATACAAAAGAGGCCCTCTTATAGGCTCTAGGTTCCATTTAGTTTTTTACATCAGGAATAGGTCCACATTCTAGAACCATCTCGAAATATATGTACTTTAGGCATACCACGAGTGATCAAATATGATTAAATCAATATTAATGAGGTCCAAGATCAATTTTGTCCATGTTGAAGTGATATGTGCATATTTTTACCCTCTCTAGATGTGACTGTGTGCATTTCAAAGAGAATGGTGCACTAATCATTATAAACAAGAAAATTTAATAATTGTCCAAAGTTCCAAGACATTTTATCAATTCCATACTAAATAGAATACATGCAATACATTTAAGAAATAACATTGTTGATATATATAATCCAAAGCCACAATTTTTACAAAGTCATTTAATTTTCTAGTTGGTTTAATGAATTTAACCTTACAAATTTCATTAGAAACATAAATTATAATGGTCCATGACTCATCATAAACTAGTTAAGCACCCATACCTATGCTATTGAAAATAGGAAGGTGAAATGAGGCAGGATCTCATTATTTTTTTAAAAAGGCATCAATTCTTATGATCTTCTCCCGCCATTCAAAGCTTTTGATTTTGTTAAATCAATTCTATTAATATTACCATGTGCATCTTATCAAACCTTGCAACACATTTTTGATCAATTTGCAGAGGAGAATAAATCATGTCCTCATCATGGCTCGAGGAAAGAAATCATGTCCACTAGCATTGTGTCCTAAGAATAGTTAGAGAGTGCATGGAAAAATAACTCACAAGGCTTTGGATTTGAGGATCAGGGCATGGATCTGCCTATTCTTCATGCCTTCAAATTATACTTATAGGGTCCTCACTCTCTCCATTTCCACCAACCAGCCAAAATACAAGGGTATGAATCCATTCCCAAGTCCTCTTGCACACATATCGAAAAAATTGTCGAGGGTTTCAGATAGTGCCAAAATAATATTTGAATTTGAATTTGAATTTCATTACATCAAATATTTACCTCATTTAATATATGTTGAATCTTGATCTATGATTAATGGATTCTTCTTATTGTCTCGGTGCTTAGGGCCTTTAGTATTTTAATGTTGTTGCATTGAAGAGGTTTTAACAAGGCAAGAGAAGATGTACAACAAATCCAACGATGGAGAGGGCCACGAGGGTATGTCAAAGAAAATGTCTCAATATTCTTCCATGCCATGGGCCCGTAACCTTTGCAAATACATTCTTGATTAAAAATATTCCTACTACTATTAGGTTTGGCTTCCAACCTTTCCCCTCTGTTCTTCAATTTTTCCTTCTCTCAGCAATCGTTTATGGTATGCCTTTGGATGGAAGGTAGATGAGAATATATTTACTCTCTAGGATTTCTATTCCTATAGATATTTGATGTCATCCTTTCCCTCTCATGCTTAATGGTTCTATGAAAAGGATGGCTTCACAAGAGTTTTTGAATATGGGTACATCTTGAACCAGATTTCCCTTGTTTGACTTCTACTACCAACTATTCTTGATTTGTTCTTTTATCTCTTCTAAATTCTGCCATTTGTGTATTGAAGCAAGCCTCTCTAGTTTGGTATTGGGCGCTAATAACTGGCATTGATTTGTTCCAAGTGATCCATGATTTTCATTTTTTGCAACTTACAATAAAATTGGGGTTAGACCACCCCGACCTCTTGTCTATGGACCTTTTCTATAAAAATTGTTAATGAGTTGTAAATCCCCTTCCATCTGTAGCAATATATAAACTAAGTTGAGAAGATATATTTAGCCCCATTACTATTGTTTGTACATTTAATGAATTGTCTTTTTGACGGACAAATCTCCATTTATGTTTCACTTCTTCAATTCGGATCTACTATTTTAGTTTAAGTGCATATTTTCTTTCATTTGAGAAATTGGCCTTTTATTCTTGGATTTTCTTTTGTTCCATCTATGTGTCATTCTCTTTTTCAATTTGGGAGCTTTAACAAGTATTATTAGAAACAAAATCAAAATTGTTAATAATTTAAACGAGGAGTGGATATTTTTCCAATGCCATACTTATGTTAAAGTGAGGAAAGGAGATGAGTAGGGGAAATGATGAGATGAGTTTCCCTGTATGATTGACTATGATTCCATCAAATGATTTTTGCTCTTCGGAGTTCAAGATAGTCAATTATGATCCCTTGACACACCTGCCTCATCATAATCATCATCATTGTCTTGTTTCTACCCTTACTCAAGCGAACCAATTCTATTCTCCCTTTCCCTCACCTATTATCCTGTCTTGAAGTTTCGTACAAAATTCAAAAGCAGTGGCTTTGATTTTTAATCGGGATTACCAGTGGATTTAATTTTTAATGGGGCTTACTAGTGGCTTTGATTTTTAATGGGGATTACATTTTCTTGAAGTTATAATGGGTTATTGTTATAACCCTAAATTGCACTACACATGCTTACATGGCATCAGACCAATTCATATCCCTTCCTTGCTAAGGCCATGCTGAACAAACTCTTGAAAACCCTCTTAAATTAAGTAACCTGCACCCTAACCCATTACTGGGTACGTTGGAACGCTGGCATGCCTTATACTGCACGCGTTGGAACGCTGGCTGGCCCACTACAACCCGCGTTTACCTAACAAAGCACAAAAACAGGAAAGTTGTTGAGGGGACGAAAAGATTTGGGTCAGTTAACTGGAACTCCCAGCCATGCATGGTTGAGAGTTTGTCCAAAACCCTAGCTCCTTCTAGCCTATAAAAGAAGGGGTAGGGGTACTATTTGGAAGAGGAAAATCATAGCAAAGAAACTCTGCCCAATTTCCGAATCCGTTTTGTCGCAACCCTTTAGCCTTTCCTCAAGCTTCAGGAGAATTCAAGCAAAGCAGTTGGAGGACAAAGAAGAGGAGGAGCCCAGGATCAGGATCAAGGAACGATGGTTGATCTCTATTATCATTGTAAGTTGATTCATCTTGAGATTAGTAAAGAATACTTTTCCCGTCCCAATGCACGAGTTTTATATGTTTTATTCGATTTATGCTTAATCTCTAACCCTCTAGTAGAACAATAGCATGCATGCGTAGTGTTTTGTCTTGATTGCAGGATCGTCTTTGGAAGGAGTAGCAGAAGCAAGAGGGATAAAGCACAACGGAGGATCTACCAAACAGTAAAAAGGTTAGTAGGTTCTTTCCATGTTTGCATGTGAAAAGGGTTTAGGTTTGGGGTAGAAGGTTAAAGTAATTTCTTGGGGTCATGACCTGCATGCAAGTTTAAGCCCTAGCTTGTTAGTCCGTAGGTTATAATTTCCCAACAACAGAATTGGCAACGATACTGGGGAAATGCTCTTTAGGGTTTTTCCGGATTTAGTTGAAGGTTTTGGGTAGTCAAAGAAGGGTTTCCAGATTTAGTTGAAGGTTTTTGGGTAGTCAAAGAATTAGATGTTATGTTTCTTTGTTTGTCTGTTTTCTGTTAGGTCATAGCTAGCAGGGAACCTAGTTCTTTATACCAGTTTTTCCTTGACTGTTCTTGACATTTATTATTGAGACACACAGAGGTACACGCGGCCTGCAGAAGGCCTACACGCATGTAACCCGTGCCCTAACCTTCTACAACCCACATTTGAACGTCTGCTGTAGTGGTTTCAGTAGCGTGTAGGGCTCAGAGAGCTTAAGAGGCAGTCTCCTCTTCCCTGTCAGAATTTCCATTCTCAGGGGGCTTTCTGGATCCTGTCTGGGTCTTGCTGGTTCACTGTCTTGTCTCAGTCTGTCTTATTGCATTTTTTCATTTTGCAATTATTTTTCTTTTCTGTTAAGATGAAGCATCCAAGCCTTTAAGAGACCCTGGTTGTCAATAACAGAGGCCTTTTTCAGGTCTGGGCTGCCTGTGTTTTGTTTTGTCTTAGCATTTATAAAGACCTGCAGCCTGTTCAGGTTTAGCCCGCGGGTACCCGTGCGCTGTTGTATCTCAGCACGTGTTTGCACGTGTGCTGTCTCAGTGGAAGTCGCGGGCTTGATTGGGTGCTTTTCAATCAGGGTGGGGCAGTCATCCCCTCCTATGGTGATAAGTGTTCCTCTCAGGGGTATGAGTCTAGGGCTGCATAGTCAGTAGGTTAAGGTTTCTTACCCTTAGCCTGTTGTTTCTTAGATTGATTGTTGATAGGAAAGATAAAAAATAAAAAGATTTTTTGTTTTATGGTTTTTAGACAAGCTTAGGAGTCGGTGCTTTCTTGATTGCAATTTGTGCGTCTTTGCCCTGGTTCTTTGCGATCTGCGCTTTAAGCCAGAATTTTATTTTTTTTTCTTGGTTTTATGCTTGTCGACATTTTTCCTTTGTTGCTTCATTTAGCACTGAAATAAAAAAAAAAATTCCCTTTTTCATTGAAGATTGTGTTGCTGCATCAGTAGCTAGGAAGAAGTCTTTTTGCATAAGTTTTTGCAGTGAATTTAGAGTATAAGTAGCTCGCAAATTTGAGCGAAATTCCTTTATGGTTGCTGCATGAAATCTTAGAAAATTTGAAAAGAAAAAGAAGTCTTTCTTGTTGAAAAGTTGTTGGTTTTTGCATTGTTTGTAAAAGTTTTTGTTTCCAAGCATTTCTTGTTCATTTTGCTTTGAGTCTTTATACACCATTAATTTCACATTCATACCTTGTGACGTAAAAAATCCCATTAAAAGCAACGCTAATTAAAATGAATTAGACTTTTTGTTTGTAGGGTGCATACACTAGCTCAGGACTAGGGCCTTGGAATAGGTTGGAGAGTAAATCCTCCAAGGCCACTCAAACCAAACATTGGAGTCTGTCAATAGGGAGTGTCGAAGTCCAGTTGCGTGAAAGTTATCCGGGACCCCCCTCTAACACAGGGGATAAACACGAGGTCGTGTAAGGAAAGGTAGCAGAGATAACCCCTCCAAAGCTGGACCAAGCGTAGTGGAGAACACATATCGAGAATTTGTTAAGGGATTCCGTCGTTTGCATTTTCCACGGGGCTTCGTGGGTCTCGAATCCATTCGAGGTCCTCAGTTGTCTCCCAGACCATTTGCTCTTGATACCCTTGACAGGTTTCGGGCTTGATACCCTGCTCATTGTGGTCTACCCGACTATCGACTATACCCGCCTGGTGACTGTTCGTGTGCTGGCAAACTAGTTGCCAATCTTTTCTAGGGACATACACAGGTAATTGCGGGGGTATACCGCGGTACCTAGGACAGACATCGGGCCACGCTTTACAAAGTATACCTAGAAGGTGCTTCTGTATTCAAGTTGCACTTGCACCAGTAAGTTGCTCTAGTGTTGGTTGTTGTAACTGTTCTTCCAACTAGTTTAGTGGTTGCTTGATTTATCTTTTAGGGGCTTTCTTTTAGTGTGTGTTACTATTTGCATGTGTAGAATAACTTAGCGTGTCATGGATTTTCTCACACAGTGGAGGGTTCAAAGCTCCGCTGGTTACGAAGGCTTCTAGGCCTGCCACCGGTTATACTGGAGCCACCCCTACCACCATTGAGGCGGAAGCTAGACCAACGAGGGTCTTTCGAAGCAACCGGGTTTCAAACCATTGAGCCCGAACAACTCCCGGAGGAATCAACCACCAATCTTGGCATAGTTGAAACCACATCCACTGATACTTGGCCAGACATTATTGTGCCAATTCAATTTTACGAACGCTTGTCAGTGCCTAACCTAGTTATGGAACCAAAATCTGTTACTTCCTCTGGGAATTCTTCCATTCCCATCACCGTTGTCACCATAGGAGACGCATTTCCTAACTTGTCGTCGTCGTTCCGAGCCACTATGGTCTCAACCGCAACTACGTCGCACAATGGACCGTCCCCATCTATCGCGGAGGCCACACCTCCCTTCACATCTAGTGCGACAGGCCCTCCGTTTTCATACGGTATGCCTAGTTTGGGTACCAGTCCTGCACTCACTTACTCCACTTTATAGACTTTGGGTCTGGGGGCAGGGAGCTCTAACGTTCCTTTGCAAGGTCAACTTGGGGGCATTCCTGTCCCTTTCAACGCTTTTCCTTACGCTGGAGGTCATATCTCTCCTTCATCCCCTTCGCTTGGTGGTCTGCATCAACAGTCTGTCGGGTAGCCTACACACACAAGTTCATTTGGAGCCGGGAGTCAAGGAACACCTGCGCAAACTCCGCCGGTAGGTTCGTCACCATTTGTTTGGAACAGGACATTTGGTAATAACACTTTCGCATCCACTACTTTCCCATCTGGGGGCACACCCATTTTTGGACAGTCTACTCCGGTGGAGGGTACTATTCCTGTGCTGGGGGCACATATACCAGGACCTTGGAACTTAGGACAAGGATCCGTTCCTTCCTCTGGAATGCCGTTCTGGGGTAATTATTTCCACAGTCAATGGAACCCTGGACAGACTTCTATGCCTCTCCCCTCGGGACCGGCATGGGGTAATCCTTCCCAAAGTCCGTCAAACTTGATGAATGCCCAATGTCCTTCATGGGGAATCAGCCAATGATGTCTCCTCAGATGCAAAATCCTTACGCTAGTTAGGGCCATGGTTTCTACCAGAATCCAGGCCAGCAACCAAACTTTTCCTGGCAACCTGGTGCCAGTCAAACTCCAGGACCCTTTTTTCCGGGCTATCAGCAGCAACCTAAACTACCATTCTTGGCAATGTTACACTTACCCAATTTGACATGGTAGTTAAATGATCCTATCTGTCACGATCTGCGTTGGCCTCCTATGCCGACGAAGTTTCCTTCAGACATTCCAAAGTTCGAGGCCAAGCCTAATGAAGATCCAGGTGATCACGTGACTACTTTCCACTTATGGTGTTCATCTAACTCACTGAAAGATGACTCCATCCAATTGCGATTGTTTCAACACACTCTTATTGGGAGTGCCACAAAATGGTACATAGAGCTTGTTCGTTCACGATATTCTTCTTTTGGTGAACTAGCTATGGCTTTCCTTAACCATTTCCAGTTACCTGTGAGATACGACGTGGGAACAGAGCTGCTTGCTAATTTTGAACAGACGACAATGGACCATATCTCTAACCATATCTGAGAGTGGCGATGCCGAAAGAGTCTAATCAAAGTGTCAGTTCCACCAACATTCCTGCTTGAGTGGTTCCTTAATTCTTTAGTTCCTCAATTATCCAAAGACGTCGCAACTTCTGGGGTTTTCTCTGAAGAAGATACCATCATGAGGGCTCAAAAGTTTGAGCTTATCTAATCTCAGTCTGATTTATTATATAACATCCTGCCGGATGCACCACGATCAATTCTGGATAAAACTAGACAGAGAACTGGACAACATGCCGATGGTATAGTTGATTCAGCACAAACCAAGCCCGCTGAGCAATTGACAAAACAATTGCAACAGTTTTCTATCCAACACTCAGCGGCCAACCAGACTATTGCTATGGCTACTCCTCCTACCCAAATGTTGGAAGTACACTCCGTGCAGACGACTAACCCAAAGGCCAACCAGCATCCTGAAGGGAAGAAAAAACAACACAAGAAAGGTAAGGGGGAGAAAAAACCCACTGATAATGCTGGCGAGGGCACCACAGAAAAACGGAAGGCGAGGTATCCGTGCAACTTGTGTGTGGAAGACCACCCGACTCATCTATGTCCTCGACTTGCAGAAGCCCAAACGTTTTTCACACAGCAACAACAAGCCGTGTTGACTAATCCCTTTCAGCATGGGCAAAATTTAACTCAAACCTCTGTAAGTGCTGAAGGGGGCAGTTCAGAAACCTTCCCTCCTCCTAACAATTCCTCATCCGCGAATGTATATATGGTTAGGGGTGATGCTTTAATAATGATTAGAGCACATGATTATAGTAAACCAAGTGCCTCTGAGAAGGGAAAAGAAGCCGAGATCCCATCTCCTCCTCTACAGATCGAGAAGACGTCGGGTGAAACAATGACACACATTCCAAAGGGTGCATTTAAGAAAGCTTCTCACAATCCAAACGCAAGGGCCGCCTAGAATTACTCTATGGTGGAAGATTTATCCCAAACCCCTTGTGCTATGTCCGCTTTGGCGGTCCTCCAAAGTTGCCCTGCTCAGAGGAAAGCCTTGTTGACTGCTTTAGGCTCTACTGAGACTTGTAACCCGGGTACCATCATGTTAGATATGACTGACTTGAAACCTCATCTGCCTTACCACGTTGCGTTTCAGATAGTAGTGGCTCATCCCACAAAAACTTTTACACAAAATATTTTCCGCACGGTGGTCGACGAGGGTGCTTCGACTTGCGTTATGTCATTAGCATGTTGGAAAGCCATTGGTCAACCCGAGTTGTCTCCATCACCTACTCTTCTTACTGCGTTCGATGGTTGTTCTTTTCGACCACATGGCATCATTCCTTCTTTCCCTGTGCAGTTAGGAGAGAAGACGGTGTGCGTCGAGGTAGAGGTAGTCAATGCCCCCCTCAACTATAATCTCTTGTTAGGTCGTAGTTGGACTTATACGATGCAAGCGGTGGTGGCTACAATTTTCCGAGTCTTGTTGTTCCCACATGAAGGCCAGATAGTGACCATAGATCAATTGTCCTTCTCTAGACCTGACCCAGCTTTGGGGGCATCCACGGTTCCCATGATTGATAATCCTCAAGCCGGTGTCATCAACGTAGGAGTTGGCTTGTGCCCATATTTGATGGGTATTTTTGATTACCCACCTCCTCATGGCGACGTCAAGTTTATATCGACTCACCACAAGGCTGAGATTTTCACGTCTCGTCGTTCTGCACGACTTACTTTCAGGATCCGTGGGTTCTTCCTTCCCCATCAGCCATGATGGATGCGATAGGGCATGCTGGCATGTCCATGCCCTTGTTGGCTGCTGAAGTAGCGTACTCTTTGGTCCAGCAAGCTTCAGCTACTCCTGATCCAATTCTCGCACAAGATTTGGATCCACTTCTCGAGCCTATATGGGCTAAGGATTCTCTTGCCAACACCGATTCGTTAGATTTAGTCTTGCCTTCTGATGAAGCAGTAATCGAAGCAATGACTGGTCCGGATAAACCTTGGGACGATCTTCATCACAGATCATATTTCCTCCCATATTTGAGCCGAATCGAGGCAGGAGAATTCACTATCACCATGACGGGAGATCAGCCATGTCCCATTAACCTCTTAGCTACACAGGATATTTATGCTGAGGGAAATATGGCAACTATCGCTGCGATGATACCTATCAATATCTCTTGAAACCCCGGCATCGTGGAGAATGTCTTCGTCGAAGCGGATTTCTCCCCCGAAGAGATTCAGATTTACACAGATCTTTTCAAAGAATTCCGCGATGTTTTTTCCTGGTCTTACGAGGAAATGCCAGGCATCGATCCGAAAATAGTTGAACATGAAATCACAACGTATCCTGATGCTAAGCCTGTTCGACAAAAACTTTGTCCAGTTAATCCTAGGAAAGCAGCAGCCATCAAGGATGAGGTTGAGAAATTGCTTAAGGCAGGGTTCATTTACCCTATTCATTTGACTTAGTGGGTGTCAAACCCTGTGCCGGTCGATAAAAAACAAGGCACAATTCGTGTATGTACCGATTTCCATGATTTGAATAAGGCATGTCCAAAAGATAATTATCCAACCCCATTCATCGATCAGATCATTGATGAATGCACCGGTTGTGAAGCCTTTTTGTTCATGGATGGTTTTTCAGGATATAATCAAATCCAAATCAAACCTGAGGACCAACACAAAACTGCATTCATTTGGGGCACACTCGCCTATCGAAAAATGCCTTTTGGTCTCAAGAATGCTGGAGCCACTTTCCAGCGGGCCATGTCTTTTGCGTTTCACGACCTCAAACATATAGTCGAGGCCCATCTAGATGATTTAGCATCATGCTCTCGCAAGCAAAAAGATCATCCTACACACCTCAGACTCATCTTCGAACGCTGTCTCTACTTCCGGATTCACTTGAATCCCAACAAGTGCAGCTTTTGCATCATGTCAGGACGTTTTTTAGGTTTCATCGTTTCAAAAACGGGGATCATGGTCGATCCTCTTAAGGTGGAGGCAATAGTCCAGTTTCCCCCCCCCACGCACAATCTTACAAATTCAAAGTCTTCAGGGCAAGGCGAACTTCTTATGACGCTTCATCGCCAACTATGCCGAAATCACTAAGGGCTTTATGCATTTACTGAAGAAAGATGTTCCCTTTTTCTGGGATGAAGCCACTCAATGCTCTTTCAACGCATTGAAACACGCCCTCACCACCGCACCTATGCTACGGCCATCTGATTATAACAAAGATTTCTTATTATATCTGGCTGCCGCAGAGTCAACCATAGGCATGGTTTTAGTTCAGGAGGATGATTCATTTTATGAATACGTGATCTATTACCTGAGCCGAGGCCTCGTAGGACCAGAACTTAATTATACCCATCTCAAAAAACTTGCATTGGCAGTAGTTCATGCTGTTCAACAGTTACGTCACTATGTTCTGTTTCGTAAGACCACCATCGTTGCCGTCGTGAATCCTTTCCAGTAAATGTTGACACGACGAGTAATCAGCAGAAAAATCAGTAGATGGACGGTAATCCTCCAAGAATTTGACTTGGGCTTCGTTTCAGCCAAGTCCAAAAAGTCATTGGTCTTCGCAGAACTTATCTCGGAGCTTTCGGTTGAGTCAGGTGATGTTGTGCCTGAGGAATCACCTATCCGGGG
>SNQJ01S0022052.1:15259-82883 GCA_010110895.2 Picea sitchensis | reverse complement strand
CCAATCAAGTCTTTGTTCGAAATCACTGAAGCCTTCAGTCCGATCATCAAGATTATCAAGTCCATAACCGATGAGCCATCGAAGACCTCTGGGTAGTACAATTGTACACTCATATTACACTCCTACCTGAGTTTTATAAGACTTTGAAGTTGTTGCTCGAGATCTGAAGTACAACCATCAAGCCGAATCAACTTCTGAGAGGTGGATACTTTATTTTGTATATCTTTCTGATTTCGAGATGTAGCTCCATTGTGTATTGTTTGCAGATACTCTTCATAGTTGTTTGACATGGATATACAGTGTATTTTATTGGTAGCCATCGTTATATTTTATCCCGAGCATGGGTATGCCCGCCTCGGTGAGACATTTGATATTTTTTGCAGACAGCACCTCCTGATTCCTGATTCCTGGGCTCACTCATTCAGCATATCAGTATAGATTGGTAAATAATTGGTAATGTATTTCGGCCATCAGATTCTCTTTTGACCTCACACATTAGGGGGCATCTGTTATAACCCTAAATTGCACTACACATGCTTACCTGGCATCAAGCCAATTCATATCCCTTCCTTGCCAAGGCCATGCTGAACAAACTCTTGAAAAACCTCTTAAATTAAGTAACCTACACCCTAACCCATTACTGGGCATGTTGGAACGCTGGCAGTCCTTATACTGCACGCGTTGGAATGCTGGCTGGCCCACTACAACCCACGTTTACCTAAAAAAGCACAAAAACAAGAAAGTTTCCGACGGGATGAAAAGCTTTGGGTCAGTTAACTGGAACTCCCAACCATGCATGGCCGAGAGTTTGTCCAAAACCCTATCTCCTTCTAGCCTATAAAAGAAGGGATAGGGGTACTATTTGGAAGAGGAAAATCATAGCAAAGAAACTCTGCCCAATTGCCGAATCTGTTTTGTCCCAACCCTTTAGCCTTTCCTCAATCTTCAGGAGAATTCAAGCAAAGTAGTTGGAGGACAAAGAAGAGGAGGAACCCAGGATTAGGATCAAGGAACAGTGGTTGATCTCTATTATCATTGTAAGTTGATTCATCTTGAGATTAATAAAGAATACTTTTCCCGTCCCAATGCACGAGTTTTATATGTTTTATTCGATTTATGCTTAATCTCTAACCCTCTAGTAGAACAATAGCATGCATGTGTAGTGTTTTGTCTTGATTGCAGGATCATCTTTGGAATGAGCAACAGAAGCAAGAGGATAAAGCACAACGGAGGATATACACCAAACATCAGTAAAAAGGTTAGTAGGTTCTTTCCATGTTTGCATGTGAAAAAGGGTTTTAGGTTTGGGGTAGAAGGTTAAAAGTAATTTCTTAAGGGTCGTGATCTGCATGCAAGTTTAAGCCCTAGCTTGTTAGTCCGTAGGGTATAATTTCCCAAAAATAGTTATGTGTCTTTGTTTGAGAAGGGAATGATGAGTATAAACAATCAATGTATTAATTTAAAGAATAACATTACATCATCACATTCAAAAATTATGTCGAAACACAATTCTATGCAAATCCATGCAGGCCGACATCAACTATATTGTCTAAACAAGCCATAAACAAACTAAGCCTATAACATCCCCATATTACCTAAACCAAGCATAGGATAATCTAATCCAGTCTTACTTATTATGTAAATATAGGATATATCTTATGTTATGGGAAATCAAGCTTCCATACGTGTTCCAACTTAAGTAAAAAGAATAGTTAAGTATAACATAGCTTGAACCACATAGCTTGTTTACACTGTAATCTCTAAGCATCAATAGATATGGAAACAACTTGCACCTTGTACACTAATCTTGGAATAAGCTATCATAATAGAGATATGTGAATTACTACCATACTTTTATGAGTTGTATTGGTTTAAACATCAGACATGTATTGGTTATAACCAATGTATTTACAGTAATCAAGTCATTTGTTTCACCATGTAATCACTGTAATTATAGCCCCTTATTCATCGATAACAAGCATGTTACAACTTTCTATGTGTTTAATTACCTATTATATATGAGTTTATACTAATATCTCTTCATTACCTTCTAGTAATCAAACCAATATCATTAGTTTGTAATCAATAATGCTTCTATACTTTGAACTAAACCTTCCTTACTACTAGTACTAATTCTAATCCCAACATAAAATGTAAAACACATAAGAAGAGAAAGTTTCTACATCATAAGGAAACCATAAGGATAAGTAAAGTAGGAACATCATAAGGAGTAAAGTTCCTATCTATAGTGGTTGAGTTATAGTCCAGTTCCTATATATAGAGTCAAGTCCCTAATCATAAGTAAAGTAGTCAAGTCCTTGGTCATAAGTAAAGAAGTCAAGTCCCTATAGTGTTGCTATCAAGACCTTATAAATTCCATGTCATGGTAATTTAAGGATACAAAACCTGTGTAAAGTGGTAAATTCAGTCTATAAACCCTGTGAAAGAGAGGAGTAGTACAGTGGAAATTGAGGATAGAAACCTTGGTAAGCCTGGTAAATTAAAGGTTTAAATCGTGTAACAAATTGATGTAACATTTGTCCTTACTAGCTATTTATTCCTCAACATATCAAATATACACCTTGCTGACCAAGAAATATAGGGTTTCTAAGCCATGATAAGTCATGAACCAAACTACTCTTCGTAGTAGCAAGCTTTTGGAGAGATGATATCCTCTACCCGTTGATGACTTAACACCCCACCAAAATAATAATATAGTAGCCTATATATGTATGAGTTTTTTTTGTTGTTGTTATTCCCTTGTTCAATATGTGGTTTTGCTTATATTTTGGTGGTTGGTTCCTTGATTCAAGAAGTGATTGAAGGCTGGTGTAACAGGAGCTGAAGGATCGGGCATGGGTCGTTCTTCATATTGTGGGTTTCTATTGACTTCACTTGAGATTTTTTTCTAGATCCTACACTGGCATACTTCCTAGTGATGAAAGTGAGTAAACCATACTTCCTTGATGGCAACGCGGTCACAACCTCACAACCCACAGATTGGAAGGTCTGTGTGCTCACAGGATCTTTCCTTCTTCCACTGGCTCGAAGAACTCCAAACAGTTCTTCTATTTCCCTATCGAGAAATCTGCACCCACAACAACCCTTGTGGGATCCCCTCTTTTCACTTAGGAGATCGGAATTCGTGCTTTCACAGATCCGTAGGTCGAACGTTCGTCTCTCGAATCCCCGAAACCTTACAATAGTCAACACTGACCTTTCTCTTTTGCTTTCAGGATTTCCCTTATCGCAATTTCGACACTCGCTATGTCGAACAACTTGTCTTAGCGACTCTCAAATCCCGATATGCCGAAACTCCGATACCCTCGCGAGTTTGACTTTCAACACCCTTTACCTCATCGGCGTTTCAGAGTTCGCAATATCGTGAATCCTAATGTAGTGAGTTCGGGATTTCACTCCATGAAACTCTGAAATGGCGTGCCACCTGTCCACTCACTGACTCCGTTGTGGCCCACACAATTCCACTGAGATATCGGGATATTGCGTTTCATGATTTCGCGATTCTTGTTGCAATGTTTACAGGACTTCAACCCATGAAACCCTGATATACAAATCCACTTGTAAATCCGATGGCCCTTGTGGTTTGGATCTACGGTCCTGGCCCTCCTGACCTTTGAACCTTCTAGGGATACTCGCGTATCTCCCCTGCTTCTCTGTGAGATCTAACGGCTGACGAAAATTTGCGAATTCTCCTCAGAGAATTCCGATCGTTCGTTCCTCCTTGATGATTTTCTGTGAATGACCAAGCGTTCCTCCACCAACTTGTCCACCTGCATGCAAACTTGCAATGCCTGCTAAATATTCCACAACATAAGCTTCCCGTGCTTCTCTTGATGATTACTCGAAGGTCCTATACCTCCTAAGCTTCCTTATAACTCAAAGTCTTAAAGAAGACTCTTGTGCGCACTCCTTGCGGAAACCTTCATACACTTCTAAGCACTGAATCCTTTTGACCCTGCGCACACCTACAGAGTATTCACATGCATATAAGGGTGGTATCCACCCTAAGATTTCCTGTAGCTTTGACCTGCAAGGAAGACTTGTCCTTTTTCCTTTGTCCCTCAGATGGAGAATTTGGGTGCTTCCTGTCTATCCTTTCCTCAAGAAACCTCTTGCTGAGACTTTCAGAGTGTTCAACAACCTTGTGGAAGGTCCTTCTCCTTGGATTCTTCCTAGATTTTCAGACTTCAAGGAGTTTTGTTCTCCTGTGCCTATCTGCATATCTACTCGATGCCCTCCTGGCAGAGTATCTTCTTACAGAACGTCCAACAGTTCTTCCCTCTCCTATGAACCTTATGCCCCGACTCAATGCCCTTCTGGCAGAGCTCTCAGAATCCTTAGTGATTCTGTTTCTTCAGTGAACTCTTCGGCAGAGTTATTCCTTTGTGCACTCCTGGCACTGGCTCAATGCCCACCTGGCAGAGCTTCACAGAACTCCTCAAAGCTTCTGTCTGCAACTATGTCTCTCCTACACAGACTTGCCTCCTGAGGTGTTCAACAACCTCACAGGTCTTTTCTGGGTTGTTGACTCTAGTTCTTGTGCCCGCAGCACATCCTTGTCTGAACCCGTAGAATTTAGAAATGCACCTTCTGTGCATGGCTATCAAAACCCGCAGCGTTCTATCACACCCTCTTGGTGTGAAGCCTCAAAGACTTCTAACCCTGAAAATCAAACAAACTTCTGCAAATGCAAACCTACAACATACATCTACAATGAACATTCACATCATATAAAGAACACTCAAAGACATTCATTCAACACATGAAAGATGCAGGAAAAACTGTTATTCGTATTAAATATGGAAAACACCTGTATTTTACAAGGTGTTCCTGAGCACGGCCTGTAACAAGGTCTCGACTCCTTCTCTTCTGCTCCCTACTCATAGACTCTCCTCTATTCTATTCCCACTATTTCAAAATGAGATCCTCCCTGATCTTTTTACTTGAGGGGGCTCTTAGAGCTCTTCCCTCCGAATCTACCTACCCTATCCAATTACATTTAATGGGCTATCTAGTCCAACATTGGATCTAGATCTCAGCCTTACAAACATTTAAGGCCTATCTACTCTATGCCTGCTCAAAGGAACAACTTCACAGCTCAACAACTTAAACATTAAATTACATTCAATTCTAAATCAAAATGAGGGCAACGCCTCTCTTCAGTTTTGAATGCATGCACTTGACATGGCTGGCTGGCTAATGTGGAGAGATTCTCCTGCATCATACTCCTTAGTTGAAAAATTAATGAGCTCCTGCTCATGAGCTTCCCATATCAGCTGTGGAAATCCTCCTGGATCCCAAATCATCCTCTGGAGCTATTCATCCGCTCCATTTCCCTGCTGCTGTTGCTTCTTCTGCATTTTTGCTACTTTCCTTCTGTTCATCTTCTCCTTGCTGACATTTTCTGTGGACTGGATCATCAGCTCTCTGATCATGTTGATCACTTCGTCCAGCTGTTCCCATGGCTAGCCCTGTTCATGCAGTCTCCTCAGCTGCAAAAACCTTCGGCACATGGGCAGATCACTGTGATCTCCCATGCCCTCTTCTTCATCAGCTTCCAACTTCACTTGTTGGATGTGCATGCTCTGCACCTTCACCCTTCTCTCCAGTGCTTCAATTTGTTCCCACAGATCAGCAAAGCAAATTCTATCTGCCTTTTCTTCTTCTTCTTCTGCAAACTCCCAGATTGCAGTCTTTTCAGTCCCCTGGCTGAAAATATTGAGCCATTCCTTGGAATACTCATCATCTTCTTCTACTTCTTCTACTGTCAGCTTCAGTGCTACAGCTTCCTCAGCTTCCTGGTTGAATATGTTGAGCCATTCCTCAGAATGCTCATCTTCTCCCACGTCTGCTTGGGTAACTTCCAAAGTCTGCTCCAATTCTTCTGTGACAGTTTCAGCTAGCTGTCCCTCTTTTGTTGTTGCATATACAACACATATTTCTGCCTCCTCTTGGGCAAATGGTAGGAATATATCGATTCCCCCAATCATTATAAGGCTCCTCAGATCGTCCTCTCGGATGGTGAAAGTTTTTAACTTGTCATCATCTTCATTCACATGGATTGGAAAACCACATGAATCTTCATCCTATGTCAGTTGCATCTGCTAATCTAAGCCCATCTCTGAGCTCATCTGCTCTGTTAGCTCCTCAGGCTGATTCTGACTCACTTTTGAGTTCATGAGACCCTCATATAGTCTCATATATTCATCCCTGTCCATCTGGCAATATGGGATGCTTCCACTACCCTCCTGACAGTCTTCAAGATCTTACAACGACCTCATTTGATTGCCCACCTGGCAATGTGAAATTCCTTTGCTATCCTCATGAAAGTCTCTGAGATCCCACAATGATCTCAAATCTTTGCCCTCCTGGCAATTAGGAATTTCTATTCCGCCCTCCTGACAGTTCTTGAGATCTTCAGCTGATCCCATTTTATTCTCTTCACCGAGAATTCTTCCAGTCTCTAGTTCACATATCTGAACCATTTCTTCTTCAAGTCTGTCGAGGTTTTCAACATGCCTCAACCATCCTTTTAACAGTCTGTGCTGTCTTCTAGACATCAACTCTTTGACTGGACATTTTACCTTTGTCTTCATCATGGGCCATTCATATACCCATCTCGACTTGGTTTTCTGCTGCATCCGCAGTTCAAGCTCTTCCATTTTCGCCCTGATGTCGACAAGTTCTTTCTCCCTTTCAGCTATGCTCATTAGCTCTAGGCTTTTCCTTCCCGCATACCTATAGCCTTCAGTAGCCATGGTGTTATCTCTATCTTCTCTTCTTGGCAAATCTGTTGTTCATTCCTACAAACCCGAGTGCTTCATCCTCTTCTTACAGTCCTATTCACTGTCTTCTCGATTGTTGCCTACCTGCAAACAATCATCACAGACTCTCCAGTGCTCTGTCTTCCTTTACTCCTTCTCACTTCACCTAAAGTGTACAGATGAAATACTGCTTTGATACCAAATTGATGGCAACGTGGTCGCAACCTCACAACCCGTAGATCGGAAGGTCCGTGTGCTCATAGGATCTTTCTTTCTTCCACTGGCTCGAAGAACTCCAAACGGTTCTTCTATTTCCCTATCGGTAAATCTGCACCCACAACAATCCTCGTGGGATCCCCTCTTTGCACTTAGGAGATCGGAATTCACGCTTTTGCAGATCCGTAGGTCGAACGTTGGTCTCTTGAATCCCCGAAACCCGACAATAGTCAATGCTTACCTTTCTCTTTCTCTTTCGGGATTTTCCTTATCACGATTTTAGCACTCACGATGTCGAACAAGTTGTCTTACCGACTCCCGAATCCTGATATGCTGAAACTCTGATACCCTCGTGAGTTTGACTTTGAACACCCTTTACCTCATCGACGTTTCAGAGTTCGCAATATCGTGAATCCCGATGAAGTGAGTTCGAGATTTCACTCCACGAAACTCTGAAATGGCGTGCCACCTGTCCACTCGCTGACTCTTATGTGTCCCACACAATTCCATTGAGCTATCAGGATATCGCGTTTCACGATTTTGCGACTCCCGTTGCAATGTTTACGGGACTTCAACCCACGAAACCTCGATATATGAATCCATGTGTAAATACGATGGCCCTTGTGGCTCAGATCTATGGTCCTGCCCCTCCTGAGATTTGAACCTTCCAGGAATACTCGCGTATCTCCCCTGCTTCTCTATGAGATCTAATGGCTCATGGAAATTCATGAATTCTCCTTAGAGAATTTCGATCGTTCATTCCTCCTTGATGATTTTCTACGAATGAACAAGTGTTCCTCCACCAACTTGTCCAACTGCATGCAAACTTGCAATGCCTACTAAATATTCCATGACACAAGCTTCCTGTGCTTCTCTTGATGATTACTCGAAGGTCCTATACCTCCTGAGCTTCCTTATAACTTCGAGTCCTAAACAAAACCCTTGTGTGCACTCCTTGCGACAACCTTCAGACACTTCTAAGCATTGAATCCTTTTGACCTTGCTCACACTTGCAGAGTATTCACATGCATATAAGGGTGGTATCCGCCCTAAGATTTCCTGTAGCTTCGACCTCCAAGGAAGACTTGTCCTTTTTCCTTTCTCCTTCATATGGAGAATTTGGGTGCCTCCTGTCTATCCTTTCCTCAAGCAACCTCTTGCTGAGACTTTTAGGGTGTTCAACAACTCTGTGGAAGGTCCTTCTCCTTGGATTCTTCCTAGATTTTCAGAACTCAAGGAGTTTTGTTCTCCTGTGCCTATCTGCGTATCTACTCAATGCCCTCCTAGCAGATTATATTCTTACAGAATGTCCAACAATTCTGCCCTCTCCTACGCACCTTATGCCCTGCTCAATGCCCTCCTAGCAGAGCTCTCAGAATCCTTAGTGATTTTGTTTCTTCAGTGAACTCTTCGGCAGAGTTCTTCCTTTGTGCACTCCTGGAACTAGCTCAATGCCCACTTGGCAGAGCTTCATAGAACTCCTCAGAGCTTCTGTCTGCAACTATGTCTCTCCTACACAAAGTTTCCTCCTGAGGTGTTCAACAACCTCACATGTCTTTTCTGAGTTGTTGACTCTAGTTCTTATGCCCGCAACATGTCCTTGTCTGAACCCACAGAATTCAGAAATGCACCTTCTGTGCACGGCTATCAAAACCCGCAACGTTCTGTCACACCGTCCTGGTGTGAAGCCTCAAAGACTTATAACCCCGAAAATCAAACAAACTCTTGCAAATGCAAACCTACAACATACATCTATAGCATACATTCACATCATATAAAGAACCTTCACAGACATTCATTCAACACATGAAAGATGCAGGAAAAACTGTTATTCGTATTAAATATGGCAAACTCCTGTATTTTACAAGGTGTTCCTGAGCACAACCTGTAACAAGATCTCGGATCCTTCTCTTCTGCTCCCTACTTGCAGACTCTCCTCTATTCTATTCCCGCTATTTCAAAATGAGATCCCCCTTGATATTTTTACCTGAGGGTGATCTTAGAGCTCTTCCCTCCAAATCTACCTACCCTATCCAATTACATTGAATGGGCTGTCTAGTCCAGCATCGGATCTAGATCTCAGCCTTACAAACATTTAAGGCCTATCTACTCTATGCCTTCTCAAAGGCATGGCTTCACAACTCAACAGCTTAAACATTAAATTACATTCAATTCTAAATCAAAATGAGGGCAACGCCTCTCTTCAGTTTTGAATGCGTGCGCTTGACGTGGCTGGCTAGCTGATGTGGAGAGATGCTCTTGCATCATTCTTGCTAGTTATTAAAGTGAGTAAAGAGTTTATAAGTGAAAGGAGATTACTAGTAACTAATCCTCAATCTATACCTAAGGGACTGTATAGATCATATGCCTTCTATATAGTATTAGTTTTCCTATCTAGTTGTTGTTTTCATCCTAGTTCTTTTCTTCCTAAAGAGAACTCTCACCCACTAGATGGATTTGTTCTCACTTTGGCATAATACAAAATAAATTGAACAGGGGTAGAGGTGAAATGTGTGGGAATGGGGACCGATAGGTACAATGGTAGAGTTCATATCAAGGATGATTTTAGGACTAAATTTCTCTCATGGGCTAATTTTCCATGTTTTTTCCCAAAAAAAGATTCATTGTTCATAAAATGATTCGCCCAAATTCCATAGGATAAAATTATTTTACCTTAAAAATCACCAAAAATTTATACAAACTATATAAAATCCTTATAAATTTGAATCTTTTTACAAAAATATCGCCAAACATTTAATAATTGACATATGAAGGATTAGTAAGATACACCAAGGTTTCTACATTTTAAAAGAAATTTCCATCCTTAAAATCATCCCTAGTTCAAATGTGAACTGCAGAAGAAGAACTTCCAATCAACGTTAGAATATAAAGTACATATAAGAGGCCCAAATCATATCTAGAGATACAATTTGTTCTCAAATACAAAAAATGTCCAAAGATAGAAAAACACTAACAAAATCTAGGTCCATACAGTGACTGCACTCTAAATAAAATAAAAAAGAGTATCATTTGATACACCCTCATTCTCTTTCGAGCTCTTGATCAGACCCACCTCCAAGAGCACTCCAACGTTGGATAAGGAATTTTCCTTGGATATGTGCTCACGAAAATTGATCGAATGAAGTTTGGACTTTGTTTGAACGATACGATCCATGACCATTGGAAACCCCACATTTTGAAAATCAAGATTCTCATTTATCCAATCCGCAGTAATCTTTGAGTCTCCATAAACCTGGAGACATGTGATGTAGAGATGTATTTAGATGACCTGCAAGTGAGAATTACACAATGGAAATTATCAAGTGCACACCCAACACTTTGAACAAAAATCCTTTTTTATTATTCAAACTGATTCATTTTTTATTATTCAAGGATCAATTTGTATCATACCTCTCCAATGAGAGGATTTTGGTCCACAAAATATTTGAAAGAAAGACTCAGGAAACCTATTTGCAACTTGGTTTCTTTTGTGTCACTTGACTTTCTTCAGGTTATGTCCCTTGAGGCTGTGGGATGAAGTATCATATGTCCCTACCCAATGTGACATGCCATTCCTTAACAATGTGGGATGATGTGTAGACTTGAAATGCATGCACAACAACCATATGGATTATGTGCATTCCAAAATGGCATGCACAATAGCCCTATGGATATTGTGCATGCATGTCAAGTCTACAACTTGCCAAAGTTTCTCACCCTCATTGAATGCATCATGGACCTTAGTAATCAATCTATGGAAAGACTCCTTATAGAATCCAAGTCTTATCTTGTTCTTGAGAATATTCATATCATTCATTATAGGGATATTTTGAGTAGAATCATATGTACTCCTATTTCCATTTCTTCACAAGATAAAAACTTTTATGCTATCTACCTTTCTCTTTCTCTTTCTACCATTCTTGCACGTTGTTAGTAAGGGTGAGCATATCTTCACAATGGTTTTGAAAATATTGTGGTATTTTATGGATATTAATTTGGAATAGATTCATATCATCCTATATTTCAAAAGAACATTCCACAAATCTAGTAGTGATCTTCTTTTCTACTTTGTGGTATTTGACTTGATTTTCTAGAAATTCCACTTTTTTCTTACACTCTTCCAACTCGAACATATTAATAAAAATGAATTGAGTTTCTTGGGTTTTTTCCACTATAAGAGAGGCCATTCCTACAATATTAGTTTTATTGTCATCCATTACTATAGCCTTTATAGTTTTGAATATATCTTAATTGGAAATGATCTTCCACTTTTTATGGGTTTGTTATAATATCTATTTCCTCTTCATGTCAAAAGTAAACAATTTGAGGGAAACTACATCTATAGGGAGATATTTTGGCATGATTAACTATTTTAATATTGGGCCCATAAGATATGATAATTCATTTTTTTTTCTTTCTTATCCTCTTATTCTAGTCTTTTTGTTTCTAATGTTTCCTCTAATCTCTTGTTCTCAACTTCATCTTCTTCCATGTTATTTTTCCTTTCTTTTTCATCCTTATATTTGTATTTCTTATTATTTCTTATTCTTGCTTTATCTTCTAATTTCTCTTCTAGTGATCTTTCATTGTCATCTCTCTTCTCAACTTCTTCTTTGGATTTTTGTTCAACTACCTTATTTTCATATTCTTTTTGTTCTTCTTTCCTCCTAAAATCTTCCTCCATTATTTTTATTTCTTTTTCCTATGCTCAATATTTTTCTTCAGCTTCTTTCCTTTGGGCTTTGGCTTTTGTTTAATATTTTTCCTTTTCTTTAGCTTTTACCTTTATTTCACTTGATTTCTTCTCATTTTATTCCTTTAACTTCTCATCTCAACTTCCTCTTTGGATTTTCTTCAAGCTCTACTCTTTCCTTAGCCCTTTCTTCTTCCTTAACTCTTTATTTCTATTGAATATGAGTCTACACTTCTTCATCTGAGAGTTATCTTATTTTATCTTTTTCTTCTTCCTAGTGCTCATGAAAGTATGACTACATGAGTCTTATGGATTGATATTACTTTGTTAATATCATGTATCTTGAACCTCTCTTCCCCATAGTTATATTCTCCCATTTCCTTTTCTTCCACTCTTGCAAAGGTGGAATTATTCAATCCATAAAATCCTATATAGAGAGGATAGGTTGGTAAGAGTTTATTTTGCTGAGATATAAGTTAGGAATTGAAACCATGCAATATTAATTGATAATCCATCATCTCCATAACTATTAGATGATTTGAGACATTCCTTGGAAGAATGTGTGCAAATTCGATGGCTCCATATATTCTAATGTATGTTCTTTGTTCTTCTATATGCCAATATCCAATTTGATATAACACCTAGATTACCTCATTCGAAAATCTTAGACATGGTTTAGAAAATAAAGATGGTATAATGGTGAAAATAATTGATAACAAAGATTTGTATAATGCCTCATATACTTGTGCTCCCAAAAATCCTAACAATAGACCTAGATAGGTGAAAAATCTGGGTTCCAACTCCACCACATGCCCAAAAAAGGATTTACTACACATGATATCTATCAATTGGAAAGACATGAATAATTAAAGGGGAAAGATTGAAGTGGGATACTTAGTGCTAGCTAATGCATCAATCATTGTGTGAGATAATATTGTAGACCAGTTAAAGACTAATCCCTCCTTTAATATAGTATGCAGGAGTGGCACCCAAGTCTCTTTGAATGTGTTGCATTATTTTTCCCTTGAAACATACTCACTAAAGAAACAACATGTTTATATTATTCCCTTAATATTGTGGTGGAGTATGGTTATGTATTTGTGAATATAAATTACTTTCCTTCAATCCATCATTTTCTCATGATCTTGTGGTAGTTCTTATTCTGAGAAAATTCCTCTACCTGATTTATGTATCTCTATACTAAAGGAAAGTTATTGATGTTGAAAAAGGTTATATGCATACCATCATCATCAACCACCATTATATTTTCTTAATTGAATGACCTAAAATATTTCCCCCACTCATGGGAATTTTGAAAACCAATATATCTATAAGTATCTAAGTAAATGGGTCTCATGGATTACTTGGTTGGAGGATTTATAGTTGTACTTTTTATCATGGAATTTTTATGCATCTTGCCTTGGTTATTCATTTTTGCTACCTTGTAAATGGTCATGAAACTCACTAATTTCAAAAAGAAAACACATCAGTGGAGTTAAAAAGTAAATACTTTGAAAATCATTCAAATTTGGAATAGCTTAAGTCTCTTTGGGTGAAAGAAGATAAAAAATGAGAGCTTTGGTTTTGCTTATGGTTCAAAATAGATAACATGAAGTCAAAAAATAGTGTCACACCCCAATTTGAGTAGCATTTTCCTTCAAAAGATAGACATGTGCATCAACTAGCAAAGTTGATTACATATTTCAAAGCCATAACCCCACATACAAGTTAAAGATTAATTATGAAATACATTTATACATTAATGATCAGGATTTTAGATTTTTTAGCTCTACTTCTATTCAAAACAAAATCCTTTGAACCTAGAAGGGATTCCATCACCTCATCATAAAATTCTATGAAAGATATTGACTTATGTATTAGATTCATAGATTCTAACATTTTTCATGGTGAACTGTCATTCAAATAATATGAACTTTAAGACAAGGGGATGCCTACCTTTGTAACTAGGCTTACACCTAGGATGACAAATTTGAATTCTATGTCAAAGGAAAGTTGTAATTTGACATATAGGAAAGCATCGACAATTTTGAGTTGATATGCAATGCCATATTGGTAACACTTGAAATGGAAGAATAGGTAACAATGCCTACCTTTGCAAGTTTGGTGTGCATTTCAAAGGATGAGGTACAAAGGTTGTTTTGTAAATATATAAGTAGATTTCAACCTTTGAACATAACAAATGTCGAGCCTACTCACTAGTCAATGGGGAGATGACTATGAATTTGAAATATTAGTTGTTGCTTGATACTTATCATTTGAATGAAAAATCAACAATAATATGATGCATTCAAAATATTTGATATTCTTTTATAAGGTTGGGCCTTGGCCTACTTGATCCATAAATTATAGGCCTATGGATTGTGCATTTCATCAACATGGATCTCTATGGAGTATAAATTTGTAAGGTATTTTTTCCTCAACAAGCTGAGTATAGGCACCTTGTGTTGTGTTTAGATTCATTTCAAGTTGGCATGCAAAAAAACACTATTGGCTGTTGTGCATGCCAATTTGGCATGCACAACATCCCTATGGCTGTTGTGCATGTCAAATTGATAAAGTTGTTTGATAGCCCAAGAATAGTTCTTTTCTCTCATCCCTTGCTATAACAAAATCCTACGAACCTAGAAGGGATTCCAACAACTCGTCAGAAAATTATATGAAATATATTGACTTATGTATTATATTCATAGATTCTAACATTTGTCATGGTAAACTGTCATTCAAATAATATGAAATTTAAGACAAGGGGATGCCTACCTTTTCAACTAGGCTTACACCTAAGATGACAAATTTGAATTCTATGTCAAAGGAAAGTTGTAATTTGACATATAGGAAAGAATCGACAATTTTTAGTTGATATGCAACACCATATTTGTTAAGCCCTAATATTGGCTCATTACCCCTTAGCAATTGGGGCATATTACATTAGTAATGTTATTTTATTTATATTGACTTCTATATTCCATTGGTTGTAATTATACCTCTAGTCTCCTATATATACCAAGGACATTTTCATTGGAATCATCTGTACTTGAACATTTATGTGGTAAGGGGTGAAAGGGTTTCCCCTCAAAGAGGCTTATTATATGAAATTATCCTCTTTGAATATTGGTACTTATTCTAAAAGTTTTTCTGTGCTTTAACTAATGATATTTGGTTCTTAACATATGGTATATGAGCTCAAGGTCTTGGGGTTTCTACTACATATGAGATACCTTGGAATTTTATCACTATAACTATTTTTTCTACAATGTTTAAGAAAAAAACTATTTTCTGTGGTCAATTAGGTGGAGTTAGCTCCTGATGCCTTATACTTTGGGAGATACAACTTGTGCAATATAGGGTTCTAGAATCATCACGAACTGAGTCATTCTTGGAGTATGCAAAATATTCTAATATTTGGATGCCTTTATGGAGGATATTCCTGAGAAATTAGTAGGGTATTTGTGGTAACAAGTTCATCTTGGGCCATCTTAAATTTGTAGATACATAAGGTGGAAGATGGGGTGTCGACTAGTCCTATTGACTAGTCTCAGAAGGTGTTCAGATTAAAACAATCATAACTTTAAACTACAGGTGTATCCAAATTGGTGAGATGAGTTTCATTGGATGGATAATAGTCTATAGTATTTCCAGGGTACAATTTTCATAATTTTATCAATTATTTTTTGTGGGGTATGTTATACAAGTGAGATCTCTGGGAAGGAGTGCAAATCGGTAAGTTGTTGGGAAGTTACCATATATTCCACTTGGCATCCAATTTTGATGAGACTTTGTGGCATTGTAGAAGAAATATCAGGAGAACTACATTAAATAAAATTTCATACCTAGAAGGGCGAAACTTGGGAGATACAACATAATATATATTGTCTAGGTATAACCACCTCAAATCAGGTTCAAAAATTGTTCACTTGTGACATCCACTTAAGGAACTTCTACACAAAATAAGCCTCTAGACAATACTACTTGGACTCTTGATGAAGATGAAGAGACCTACTAGGGACATAAATGGTACAAACTCAGGTAGCTAAAATATGAACTCTGAGAGATGGAAGCTAAGTTGGAGGCAATAAATGCCAAGATGGATGGTTTAAAAGGGGATATCATGGAGTATTGAAAATTTTTGTAACAGAGAAGGCACCTAGAAGTGAAAATGCATCCATGAAATTCATGATGATGACACAAGGTGACTCAAGAATGGAGAAATTCAACTTTGGGTTGAAGACAAACAACTTTCCTAAGATCGATATAAGGAAATTTGATGCTTGGGACCAATATAACATGGATACTTAGGATGGGGTAATTCTTTGTCACATAATGTGCCACATACACAAAGGTACAAATTTCTTCTTATATTTAGAACCCAATAAATTTGGCCCATGTAGGTATCAATGGCTTTGTTCTCTGGAAATTACTTGTCACTTGGATAATTTTCATGGAAGAAATGATAAAACTATGAGGATACAAGGAGCAATGCACAGCAGTGTGCAATCTCAAGAAGCAAGGGAGTTAGGAGCACATTGAGGACTTCCAAAGTTTGAATATAAATTTAACATATATTCTAGATGAGCATTTGATTGATTTATTCATAAGAACTTTAAGGATAACATTCAACATGAGGGTTAAGCCATTGGGAACCCAAATCAGTGGAGAATGCATTTAGGTGGCAAATGTTGAAAGTAAAATGGCTATGGCTACTAGAAAGAACAATCCTAACATCGTAGAGAAAACTGCTCCTTCTAAAACACCTCAACCTCTGAGTTGACACCTCAACAATTGGAGGAAAAGAAAGAAAAAGGTTTGTAATGCTTTAATTGTGACATAAGTATAGTGGGGACATAAGTGTGGTGAAGAATTATTCTACATGGGTGTAGGAAGAAGAAGAAGAACAAGAACCATTTCAAGAGATGAAAAGCATTAGAAGCAATTTTGTCTCAAGATTAGACTCCCATGATATTTTGTAATGCATTGGCTAGAATTAGCGCTCCACGGACCCTCAAGATCAAAGGATACATCAAAAGAAAAAGATAATAGTCCTAATTGATTTTGGCGTTACTCATAATTTCATTCACTATAAATTAAGCAAATCTCTCAATTGCTTTATCTGACATTAGGTTTCAAATAATGATGATTACTTGGATGGAGGAACTGTCGTTGCTAAAAGAAATGAAATAAGATCGATCTTACTATGGGGGAATATTAATTACATATGATAGTTGGAATTGAGTTCCATCTGCTGTTTGAAGATGTTGTACTAGGAATCCAATGGTTACAATCATTAGGAGCAATGGATTTAATTTTCAAGAAATTTTCATGAAATTTTCTTTGGAAGGAAAAGAAATTGAGTTAAGAGGTATCAAGGGGAGGCTTCGGTGGGTGATAGCTCTAATGGCATAAAAAAGTGAAAAAGGGGAATCAAATTATTATTGCACAACTATCCTCTTATTTAGATGTTTGAACATCTAGTTATCTATTCCTCAAGATCTCAAGGGATCATTGATAAACATTCCAAAGTATTTGAATATATTCCCAAGGTCTTCCACCATGAAATCATGATCATGAAATTCTCATAATTCTTATGAGATTGTTCCTCCTAACATTAGGCCATACCATTTTACCGCTGAAAGTGAAATTGAGCACATGGTTGAAGAAGAAATGTTAGAGGTTGGCATTAATAGACTGTGAGTTCTTACTCTGCACTAGTGGTAATGTTATTCAAGGAAGATATCTCATGGCATATGTGTCCTAATTATAGAGATACCAAGAGATACTATTCAAGAATAAGACTTCCCATTCATGTTGATACGTTGTTAGATGAACTACATGGAGCAATCTATTTCACAAATTGGATCTCCATTTAGGGTATCATCCAGTTAGAATGAAGGAAGAAGATATCCAAAACAACATTAGAACTCATAGAGGCCATTATGAATTTATGGTCTATGCCTTTTGGCTTTACAAATGCACCTTCTACATTCGAAGGGTTGATGAATTACATTTCAAGCCCTTCAACTGAAAATTGTGTTAGTATTTTATGATGATATACTAATCCATATCAAGAGTCTTTGGAGGGATCCGTAAAACATGACAGCAGGTTACTACAACTACTGAAGGATCAACAACTATATGCCAGACCATTCAAATGTTTCTTTGGGTGAAGGAGTAGAGTATTTGGGTCATATTGTCTCATGAAGGAATGTCAAGGTAGACCTAACAAGATTAAAATGCATGATGGTGATTCTAGCATCATGAAGAATCTTAGAGGATTTTTAGGTTTCACAGGTTACTACCTTGATTTGTTGACACTATGGAAGAATAGAAACACCTTTACCGACACTAACTAAGAAGGGATGCATTTTCATGGACTCCATAGGCAACTAAATCTTTTGAACAACCAAAGAAGAGGTGACAAGCTCATGTCTTGACCACTCAAACTTCACAAAAACCTTTATTTGTGGAATGTGATGCCTCTCGAGAGGAAATGGGTGGTGTTTTCCCTAATGCAAGAAGTGTTGAACAATGGTAGGGGGTGAATGGAGTTGTTGTGAGATTGAACAATTAATACTACTACTTTTAAAAACTCTGTGAAACCACTTGGTGATGATCATAATAATGTAGAGAAATAAACACGGGCACATTCAACATAGGTCACATATATGAGAAACAGAGATAGATATTTTCAAGGAGCCCATGCAGGGTTAAAACCTCTTTTCTTTTATATGATAAAGTAATAATTACATTCTTTACATTATCATACATTATAGACACCAACTCATTATGGGGCTACAACCTCTGTTTAGCAAGGTGCAACTTCACGAGAGCACCAACTCTGTTTTCTCTAGCACCAACTAGAAGGAAACGCAGGCTCCACGGTTTCTCTTAGCACCAACTAGAAGGAAGCACCAACTCCACATGTTCAAGCACCCACTTGAACCTCACAGGGGCAACAGTCCTCCCTAGCACCCCAACCACCCTGAAATATAAATCTTTGAATCCGAGAGCACCCCTGGTGATATGTGTTCAACAATGGCTTACCGGCCTCTGTTCTGGCTGCAATCTCGTTGCTCTACGCCCTGCGCCTTTCGCATCTCACTTGCGTTTGTCTCTGCGATTTAACGGCACATGTGCCATGTCCACATTCACTACCACGGTTCCTCTTAAGATCGATTGAAATTTCTTGCACAATCTTCCTTCTTCTTGCATGAATCTTTCCACAACAACAAGCACCACCCTTTCGAACAACAACAATAATAGACTATCTCTACTGCATGCAGGTGTATTTATGGCCGGTACTTATTGCATCTGCGGTGTTCGTAATGCCTCTGTATGCTGACTCCATGCCATTATCATCCACCTCTCGAGTGCTCTACATGCGATCATCAGCCAGTGATTCTTAGGCTTCTCGGTGGTTCGCAGCGTCCGGCGATGCGTATGTTATCTTGGTTCTGGTCGGTTAAGACTCTTAGGTCTTCTTTGAGATAGTCCGAACTCATGTCTTCGTATTATTACTGATTGACGGTTCATGATCTTGATGAATCAACTGGTCCTGATCTCATTGTGATCTTGCATCTCGTTGTTCCTTGATGGAATTCGTCGCTCCCGGTCGTGAATGAAGTGAGGGCTTCAGAGATGGAACTCAGATCAGCGATCCATGTTCTTGTGTCAAATGATCCCGATCTTCGCCAATCTAGCGTCGCGATTTCACGTGATGGAGGCTCTTGTCTGCTCAAGTCACGATGAAGCGAAGCTTTCAGGATGAATTTCGAGATCAACGATCCGTTCTTAGTATCGGCGGTCCTAATCTTCACCATGATCTTTCATCCTACGTGATTCCACGTGATGGAGGTTCTCGTCCTCAAATTAGCGATAAGTGACTCAGAGAGGATCTCGAGATCAACGGTCCACATCTTTTGATGTATTGATGACCAGGATCTTGTTGTGATCTCGCATCTAGAAAGTTTGGTGGTTATGTTTCTTTCCTTTCCAGAAGTTTAAATTAAGTGAAACTCAAGATGAAGCTTTATGGAACTCGATCTTTCGCCCCGCATCCTCTTGATCCAACGGTCCCTTGTTTAAATTTTGATCTTCGCATTTCCACTATCCCTTTGACTTTCCGGTCGGAAGATGGCGATCTCGGCGGATCGATGAGATTCTCGTGATCCGGATCAGCAATTTGTCCTTCTCGCTACCTCGACCTCGCAACTTAAGGTACCCAATGTTTGGACTCTCGACCTACGAACTACCAAGTTCGCGAGATCTCCAATCTCTTCCACCCTATCCTTGGATGGACGGTTCGATCTTCTTC
Organism: Picea sitchensis; assembly: GCA_010110895.2. Lineage (NCBI taxonomy): Eukaryota > Viridiplantae > Streptophyta > Pinopsida > Pinales > Pinaceae > Picea > Picea sitchensis. The sequence continues at coordinate 62,863 of SNQJ01S0022052.1, read as the reverse complement.
TCATAGCCGCCTCGCGTCCCACCAGCGCCTCCACGACTTTAGACACCCAATGCTTAGAAGTTTTATCATACGAACCCGAGTTCCGGAATATCTTTGATCCTGCGCCGCAGCGTCCTTCGGATGGATAGTCGATCTTCTCATCTACGGCTGAAGATGCATTCTGAACTGCTGGGAGCTGAATGGGATCCAACGATCAGCCTTCTCCTCAAAGCTTACACATCCTTCTTACTTGGAAGATTTTCAACTCTGCGCTAATTCCTACTGAGCCTACGTTGTTCATGTTTCTCTATCGATGCATTGATCCATGCCATTTCATTGTTGTGCTTACAGCGTTTTTCAACCGATCGATTCGATCTTCCTAGACCTCTTATTTCTTGTTGATCATCGGTGTATTTTCAATCATCATTCTTGTGCGCACCGTAATGACAAGCTTATGCTTCACAGCCAAAGAACATTTTGCCAACAATCTAAGCCCTTTGGCATTGATGGCAACTAAAGAACCAGAATTTGTTTCTCCCCTTTGACATCAATGTCAAGAAGAAACAAACTCCCCTGAGCTATTGCGGTAATTTTAGGAGGGTTTAGATATTCAAACAATACAAATCTCCCCTAACAAGATGGACTCTCTAGGTGTGAAACGAAATGACACACAACTTCTATCTAAGATATTCAAGCGGTGTCTTGGATAGGGGCTTGGTAAAGAGATATGCAATTTGTTCTGTATTGGGAATGTAATTGACCTGAACAATCTGGTTGGTGACATGCTCTCTCAGAAAATGATATTTTATGGGGAATATGTTTTGTCTTAGGTGGAGACGGGATTTTTAGACACACTGATGTAACTTGTGTTATCACAATGAATAGGGATGGAATTAGGTATATTTTACACCTCTAAGTGCAAGTGTGAATCACATCCATAATACTGTGTCGCGGCCGGTGCGTGTATTCTGAATATGCAGCGGATGATAGAGTGAATCTTTCTTTTTACTAGTCGACTACTAAGGAGTTACCAAGAAGAGCGGCTCCTCCATTGGTGCTTTTCTCTCATCAACACAATTTTCCCCAATGCACGCATCGGAATAAGCGGTCAACTAAAGACTTTGATTTATGGGATACCAGACCAAGTCATTGTTGCTAGGAATTACTTTGAATATCCTTTTGACAGTTACCAAATGACTTATTTAGGAACGGCTGATATCTTCTACCATTTCCTTACAACATGCATTATGCGAGGAGATCTTTGTGTTCTGATGATTCCTATCATTGATCGATATGAGCTGATCAACATCAGGTGAATCATCGCTCACTTGGTACATCCGGTTACCATAGGTGTACCGGTTTAAGATCTTCCATTTGAAACCCTTTCAACATTTCTCTTAATATTTTTAGTGAGAATCCACATCCAGGACCTCACGAGTAGGCTAGGACAGGAAAAATGATAGTTTCTCTATCATAGACATTTCAATTTTCAAAACTCCATGGCTGACAAACCATTGTACCGGTGAGGTCCTTATTACATCCAAAGATGATGTCATCTGCATAGACCGGTACGATGAGAAACTCATTATCCTCTATCTTCCTCGATTGACATGGATTGTTTTCGATCCTCTTGAACCACTTTGTCTTTGAGATCACATTATCAATATGTGTTCACTACGGTTCAGGGGCTTGTTTTTAAAACCATATAATTTTTTCTTCAGCTTGCATACTAAGTGAGGGTTATTAGATGAATTTGAGACCCTCTGGTTGTTCCATAGACTTCTTCATAGAAATCTCCATTGAAGAGTGACTTGACATCCATTTGATAGAGTTTAAACCTTTTATAACAAGCATAGACAAGAAACATTATTATGGCTTCTAATCTTCCTTTCTGATGGAAAATGTTTCATCAAATCCAGTCTTTCTATTTGAGCATATCCTTTATGGACTAACCTTGCTTTGTTCGATAACTTGTCCTTGCTCATTCATCTTGTTAAAGATCATTGGGTGATGATAACCGGTCTTTGAGACCATCTCCCAGGTATTATTATTTTCAATCTGATCGATTTCTTCATTCATTTATTTTGGTGATCATTTATTAATTTCATTCTTTGGGTTCAGCATGGATATAGAGAGCTATATGAGAGTGTTTGGTGGTTTTGATTAGCTTTCTCACGGTTTGGTACCTTTTTCTTTTCTCCATTATTTGATGACTACGGGATGATTCTCTTGAATGATTATGGAGGAGGAATTGTAGTTGACTTCTGATTTGAGTCGATAGGTCACGGGTATTGCCGTTTAAAGTCTTCATTTTATGGATTCTTGGACTTGTTCATCTCTTCATCTTTAATTTGTGATAAATACGTAGAAGACTCATTCTCCATTTTATCTACTTTTCCTGCGGATTCCTTCATCAATTTTTACATCGAAATGCAGTCAACCATTTACAGGCTTCTCTTATTATATCTTGTATCCTTTCTTGTTTGTGGCATGTCTAAGAGATACCTTCATCTTCCCTATCATCATATTTGTCGAGGTTCTCATCATTATTCTTTAATGTAGCATTTACTCCAAAAGAATCTGAAGTGTTTGAATGAGGTCGTCAAACCATAGTTCATGGGGGGTCTTGTCACTTTGTGCGATTGATTGAGTTTGTTAAACACATGGACTCTTTATTATTAGCTTCTGATGGGTTTGACAAATGTTCTTCTCATTCATCGATGACCTGGCCATTTCCTGCACCATTCTGTTTGCCTCCAACTACTCCATTTTGTTTGTGGAGTTCTTGGTATTGTATACTCTCTCTTGATCCCATACTCATCACAGGGAATTCAGCAGAGATCTCTTGACATAAACTCTCCTCCCAGTCGATCTTACTTCTTTAACCTCTTCCCTGTTTTGGTCTCAGTTAAAGCCTTAAATAAATATCTTAAACTTCTCAAATGCTTGACTTTTCTTTGAGAAAAGAGCTACCCAAAGTCGTCAGAATGTCGATAATCAACTTATGAAGTGGTTTTCTTTCTATTACCTACATGTAATAGTCCTTTTAAATCCATGACTGGTTGGTGACTTTCTAGTGTTGGAAGTAAATCTCTTGGACTTAGACTATGTCCTGTTTAGCCCTGCCAGTGGGGTTTTACCTGCTTGAATCTTAGGCTTTATTTCATTATTTAGGAAGATCTTTCTTTCGAGGTTTTTGGTTTGATTAAGTGATCAAAGTTTAGATGTCCAAGAGTCTTCTATGCCATGCTTTTCGAGCTTTCATCATGTTTTCTTAGATGACATTCTTCTCTATTTTTCTTTAGAGCACGCGGCACCCATATATATATGCTTTAGCCCGCTACTTGTCCTAAGTTCGGACATTATCTCAAATCAACGGATGTGAACAACACATCGCATCCTCTATCACACATTTAACTTCTTGAAGCGGAATTAATGTTGTTAAATGCATAAATGAGAACATCTTAGGTTTCCATTGTAAGCTCACCATCTAACTGCTTTTGTACACTACGGGCATCATTTTCCAAAGTTCTGAGTTCGGTTACTTTCATAGTGGTAGAACTTTGTCTTCATTGATGGTAATGCGGAGAAACCAAATGCATATATAAGGTTTCATTTTTGTTTTTCTTTGAGTGGATAATACTTATCCACACTTGTTACTTGCCTTATTCTTCCAAAACTTGACATTTTCAATGGGAGATTTGAATCGGTTTCATGGTTCCTTAGCAAACGGTCGATGATTTATGTCCAAAGTTGTGACAAGTGTAGCATTCAATCTCATTATTCAATAAATGAAACTTATTGTTGGGGTATTTTCTTATTATTGATTATTTCTTTGCCTCTTTAGTTGTATGTGTCTAGACTTAATTTGGCAATTTGCAATGTCTGTGTGAAGTTATTTTGAAACAGCATAATTGCTGGCTGTGGAAGTAGTTGTTCCTTTGAATCTTGATGCTCATTTCTAGGTCTTAAGGAACAATTCTACATTTGTGGTGAAGTTAGAACAATGAAACAATGTATAGAAAAATTCTTTGTACTTGGAAAAAATGGTTGTCTTCTTTGAGACAAATTGATTTCTTTCTTCGATAGATCTTTTAGTAGAAGAACATTGTTTCTTAGTTCTTCAGATTCAATCCATTTCTTTTTGATCTTGGGTGTTGATTTAATATTTCTCTTTCATTTCTACTTGAGGCTTGTTATGCGATCATTGGTTGTACTTTGACAAACTTGATGAGTTCTTCAATTCCCCTAAACTTCCCCCTTTGCTTGATCCCTCTTCATTACGAGCCGGTTTTAGGCTTGGGATTCCTTATTTGATTAGAATGATTGGATTCGTCGCCGGAGGCTTTGGTATATGGATTGTTCTGGGCTTGGTTCTCCATTTCTTTCCTTGTTTCCACTTCTTGTTCTAATGATTCACATCTTGCCTTCTTTTTACGATGGTTGTTGCTTAAAATCTCTTGGTTTTCTTTGTCTCTTCCAATTCTACCTTTAGTGGGACAAGGTCTTCATGAGGGTTCTTCTTGTCTTTTAATTTGTTTTAACAATTGTCTTTGCTTCTGTTCTTGACTCTTAGTCTATCAATCTCTTCTAATGCGATGGAGTTCTCCTTCCATGTCAATACTGGCGTCTTCATCATCCTCATTACTATCACGGGTTTGATTATATTTTCTGCATTATAAAGGTGTAGAAGTCATTTATTTTATCTTCAATAGATGAATCATTATCCTCTTCATTTGAAGTATCATCATCATTGTTTGCATAAGACTTTTCTTTTTAAAGTTATTCTCTTTAAAATTTAAATGTTTATATTTCTCCTCATCATCATAAAGTGCGATCCTTTCCTTTGTACAAGGACATTTGTTTTACGACATTTCTCTCTCCTACGGTTAAAGCATTTGAAGGAAATTTTCCTTGTATTTTCCCCGATCCCTTCTTCCCAGGATCTCTTCACAAATTTTGCTTCCAATTTCAAGAACCGAATCCTCTTTCTTGTCTACTTTAAATGATGCTTCTCACGGAGAGTGGGTTTATCTTTAACTATTCTCATTTTATATCAGTCAATGTTCCTAGAAGTTTAATGAAACTACGAACAGTATTAAAATTGCCCTCTTGAGAGACCGGGTTGAACCTATCAGGAGAGAATCTAATTTATATGAACTAAAGAAAGGTTCCCCAATTGTTTCTGGTGCCTTCATTGCATTTACCAATTCTTCTATTCTCGAAGAGTATTTTCCAATAGTTTCATCTTCCTTCATCTTCGACTATTCATTGTATTCTAAGGTTTGAAGCTTTGCATCCTTACCTTCTCATTACCTTCATAATTGTTAATGAGTTTGTCCACATTTCTTTAGCGGTTCCTAGATGCATAACTTTTACGAATTCTTCTTCTGCAAGCTCCCTCAAGATAGCATTCATAGCCTTAGCATTTGAAGCTAAATTCTAGTTTTCATCCTTATTAGCTAGCACACAAGCCCCGGCTTTACATAGCCAGTCTCTACCACATCCCAAACATCGCACCTAAAAGCCATATGGGTTCTCATTCTAACTTTCCTAGAAGGCAAAGTTTGTGAAGACCGAACTTCAAGGGTCTTGATAGTTTGAATTTCCTTCATGGCTTGACATGTTTCAAGCTCTAGGATCTACCCATAGATAAAAGGGCAGGCTTCGATAACAATTGTTAGACAAGCTGGGGGTTGAATCATTTGTTACTGAGCTTGAACAATTATGCTACTTTTAAAAATCTTTTTTTTTCTGGCTCTTGAATAGTAATCCACAATAGAGAGAAATAAACACAGGCACATTATGGGTCACATATATGAAACAAGAGATAGATATTTTCCAAGGAAACCCATACAGGGGGTAAAACCTCTTTTCTTTATATGATAAGTAATAATTACATTCTTTACATTACCTTCATGTGACCTAAATCGTAGTGGGGATACAACCTCTGTTTAGAAAGATGCAATTTGTTGAGAGCAATAACTCTCTGTTTTCTCTAGCACCAACTAAGAGGCTTGACTCTCTGGTTTCTCTAGCACCAACTAGAAGGAAGCACCAATACGTGTTCAAGCACCCTTGAACCTCGGGAATGGCGTCCTGCACCTCTAACCACTGAAATATAAATTTTTGAATGCGAAACTTACCACGGTGATATAATGTTCAACAATGAAATGCGGACTATCAACGTTACGTTGCATCTCGTTGCTCTTTACGCCACATTGCCTTTACGCATCTGCGCTGGCAATGCTGTTCTTACGCGATTTATCCTCTGTGTACCATGTCCATTCAGTGCACCCGCGGTTCCTCTTCAAATCGTCAGTTCTTTTCAATCTTCCTTCTTCGCATGAATCACTTTTCCCGCAATATAAACACCACCCTTTCGAACAACAACAACATTAACTATCTCACTTTGTCGCGCGTGGCCCCATATCTTTGTACGCATGCGATTGTTCATAGATGCCTCGCATGCCAACTTTCCGGGTATTATCCTCCTCGAGTGCTGTGCAGTCATCATGATGATTCTTTATCTTCTCGGTGGTTCACCCTGCGTGTCGACGTGCGTATGTTATACTGGGTCCCTCGGTCTCGGCGGTTTAAGACTCGCAAATTAGCTACGGGGCGATTGAACTCTTATCTTCCTTCCTGACCACGATCAATGGTTCATGATCTTGATGAATCAACGGTCGATCTCATTGTGATCCTAAGTATCTCATTGTTCAACCGATGGAGTTTCTCGTCGCTCCAAGTCGCGATGGGCGAGGCTCTGAGATGGAGCTCGGATCAACAGTCCACGTTCTTGGTAATCCAGCGGTCCTGATCTTCTAACAATCCACATCTACATGATTCCTATGATGGAGCCTCTTGTCACTCCAAGTGTGTCGTGAAACTCAGAGATGGAGCTCGGATCAATGATCCATGTTCTTGGTAATCCGGTGGTCCTGATCTTCATAATCTAAGCATCTGATTCACGTGATGGAGGGTTCTTGTCCTCCGAGGTCATGATAGAAGGGCTCTAGAGATGGAGCTCGGATCGATGGTTCACATCTTTTGATGTATTGGCCGGTCGGGGATCTTATCTTGATCTGCATCGTGAGTTGGTGGTTATGTTTCTTCTTTCGGCTTTCAAATTAGCGGTCGAGAAACTCCAAGATGAAGCTTTATGGAGCTCTGATCTTCTGCAGCATCCTCTTGATCCAACGGTCCTTGTTTAAATCACGATCTCGCATTGTTGTCCTTTGACTTTTCGATCTGATGATAGCGATCGGATCAATGGTCCTCCATGATGGGATCAAACGGTGTCCTTCTCTCTCTACCTCCCGACCTAGCGACTTAGATTACCCAATGTTTGGACTCTCAATCTGCGAACTCCAGGAGTTTGCAAGATCTCTTGATCTCTGCCACTTGTCCTAATGAATGGATGGTTTCTAATCTTCTTAGCCACTTCTCCATCTCGCATCCTCAGCCTCGCGACTTGGAACACCCAATACTTGGGCTTTTATCTTGCGAACCCCAAATTAGGTAGAAATCTCTTCGATCTCACGCCACACATCCCTTCCGGATGGGTCCCGATCTTGTCTACATTCATATCTAATGGCCCTCGTTCTTTTGATAATTTTGAATGGGATCCAACTATCAACAACGCTTCTCCTCCAAACTTACACATATCCTTCTTACTTGGAAAATTTTTGACTTTAGCTAATTCCTCTTGAGCCTTCATTGTTCCTGTTTGTCCATCGATGCATTCGATCACATATCTTCATTTGTTGTACTTGCGGCATTTGCCTTTGATCATTCGATGTTCCTGGACTTATATTCTATTTTACTTTGGTGATCCTTCGGTGTTGTACTCAATCCATCATTACTCTTGTACTTGCCATCGGCCAATGACTTGTAGCAGCTTCCTATAAAACATTGGACAACGAAGGCCTGACTAATGAATGTTGCCCACTCAGGGAAAGGACTTACAAAAACCAAATTATGAGAAAGGGAAATGATGGAAATACTACGTACATTGAAGAAATGGTGTCTTTACCTAGGTAGGCACTAAGTCAAAACAGTCTATGAAATGTCTTAATGCGCTATTGGAACAAGACTATATTTGAAGAAAAGCTACAAGTGAACAATATATTGGGTTATGATTTTGAAATAATTACATAAAGAGGGGAAGAAAAATGTGGCAGTGCCTCTTAAGAAAGGATAAAGAGATGTTGAGAGACCTTTCTCTGTCACTATATCGATCCATCAACCGTTAGGATAATGCAACTGAGGGATGAATGGAAGAATGACAAAGCGTGTGGACTCTCATTCAAAAGGTTGCAACAGGATTCGATTGCATCAAATACATTTACATGGGAAAATGATTCACTATGGTACTGTAAAGATCTCTTATATTTATGTAAGAACTCCAATCAAACAAAGGTACTATTGGAGTTGCACCCCTCTCCGGTGGGTGGAGACTTCGGCATTTTGAAAACTTACCATAGAGTCAGAAGGATTTTTGAAATGGCCTTAAAAGCTGATGTTCAAGGTTTATGGAAGAATGTTTGGTTTGCCAACAAATAAGATGGAAACAATTAAGACCCCGGTCTTTTACAACCATTAGCCATCCCAAATTTTTTTTTTTTTTTTTTTTCCATGGATTTCATCACACTGTTACAGAAGTCTAAAGGAAAGAGTGTCATCATGGTGATTGTTGATAGGTGACTAGTACACACACTTTTGTAGAACTCTCTCATCCCTAGCTAGTAATCTGAGTTTCCACTAGCATTCCTTCTTTATAGTTCAAAGCTACATGGCATTAAAGATTATTGTAATTAACAAAGATCCCATCTTCACTGGACATTTTTATAGAATTATTTTCTTGTTTAGATTACTCAATTACCTCATAGCTCATCCTATCATCCCTCAATCTGATGGAAAACCGAGATGGTGAACAAATGCCTAGAAGGGATTACCTTAGTTTCTGCATCTCTCGATAAACAAACACAATGGTTCGGATGGTTACCCTTGGAATGGTGGTATAACACTATATGCTTGCAACAAAATGACACCATTATGGTGCTTTTATGAATACCACCCTCCTTCAATAACTTCTTATAACCTCACTTTTACAAAAAAAAAAAAAAAAAAAAAAAAAAAAAAAAAAAAAAAATTCTCCAAATCTTAAGGACAACTTGACCATGGCACATAATCACATTAAACAACAAACATATCAACATTGTAGTGAAGAAGTTTGAAGTAGGGGGATTGGTTGTTTTTAAGACTACAACCATACTGATAGATGTCCCTCAAGCAAGCCAAGAAGGAGTACACAAAATACTACATTCTATAGACGGCTGCAAAGATTGATAACTGGAATACAAATTGGAGTTGCACGCATCTTCACGAGTACACCCAGTTTTCCATGTTTCATGCTTAAGAGAGGTTACCATTAGTCCTTTGGGTTGACTTCTCTTTCCATAACTTTTAGGAAGGAAAAATCATATTGGAGACTAATATCTCATTGGCTTTAAAATTACCGGTGAGGAATAGATCCATTTTAGAGTATCTCATTAAATGGAGGAAACCTTCTCTCTATTGAAGATTTCACTTGGAAGATGAGTCTTTTATACAGGAAGCATCTAGGGGATTACTCAAGCGTTTAGCATAATTGTTTAAAGGGGAGGGGCATGTTAAGCTAATATTGATATTACCCCTTAATTGGGGCATATTACATTAGTAATGTTATTTTATTTATGTCGACATTATTCCATTAGTTGTAATTATACCTCTAGTGTTCTATATACTAAGGAGACATTTTTCATTTGGAATCATCTTGTGCCGAACATTTATGTGAAGGGTGGGAGGTTTCCCCTCGAAGGGCATCTTGTACTTGAACATTTATGTGGGGTAAAAGGAGGTTTCCCCCTCGAAGAGGCTTATTATCTGAAATTATCTCTTTTTCAAGGCGTTGAGTACTTATTCTGAGGTTTTTCTATGCTATATTGATATTTGGTTCTTAACAATATTGGTAACACTTGAAATGGAAGAAGAGGTAAAAATGCCTACTTTTGCATTTTTAGTGTGCATTTCAAAGGATGAGGTACAAAGGTTGTTTTGTAAATATATAAGTATATTTAAACCTTTGAACATAGAAAATGTTGAGCCTACTCACTAGTCAATGGGGAGCTCATTATGAATTTGAAATATTGGTTGTTGCTTGATACTTATCCTTTGAATGAAAACTCAATGAGAATATGATGCATTCAAAAGATTTGATATTCTTTTACAAGGTTGGGCCTTGTCTTACCTGATCCATAAATTGTAGGCCTATGGCTTGTGCATTTCATCAACATGGATCTCTATAGAGTATAAATTTGTAAGCTACTTTTCCCTCAACAAGATGAGTATATGCACCTTGTGTTTGCTAGCGGGGAAAATCCCCCTATAACTATACTACTTCAGAGTATAAGTAGAGAATTGATCTCCCTTAAAAGACAATCCTATTTCTAAACTACCCTAAACAATCTAACCTTAAAAGATAAGAGAAGGAAAAGAGGGTGTACCTTAGGTGCTTTCGGTTGGTGTAGACCTCCTTCTCCTTTGTAGTTTCTTGGACTGCTGGTCTTGTCCCAAATATGACCTGCAAACAATTTAGAAAACAAATTTACAAGATATTCTATCTCTACTTATCAGTGTTATGGTTTAGATACAAATGTGAATGCATTAATCAAATAAGCACAAAAAAACAATATTTGGCACATAAACAAAATTCTTTTACTCAGATGTGAAGATTACAAAAGTTAAAACCTTCTCATTATTCGACGCTCCGTGAACTTGGTCTAGGATCCTCTTACTGTTGCTCCAAGTGCATCATTCCTGTAATACCTCTCACAATCAATTGATCTCCTTGGGAAGTATGAAAGGGATTGTATAGGGAGAGGGATGGAGGGGGAATGCTGAGGCCAAATCTCAGAAAGGGATGCAAATATTGGGCTATGTTAAGAACCCAATACTGAATACAAAAGCACCACAACAGATATAGAAGAACAATATATATACCCACAACTTTATTATTACCAAACCCTTGAGGTAGGGCAACACCATATAATGGATCCTTTTATGGAAGGGATCCTCTCCTATTCACTTGCCTCTTCAAGGGGGCATCCTCTTATTGAGCTACCTCTCCAAATACAATACTTCTTTTCATGTCTCATTACATTGCTTGAACTCCTTTATATAGTGCTACCATCACCTAAGAATATTCTAGAGGAAGAATCTTCTAGAAGTAGAACCTTCTAAGAAGTCCTCTTACATTTATTATATCTAATTACCCATTTATTATATCTAACTACCATAGTGGGCCTTATTTAATAATATAGTGGACCTAGTCCACATTACATTGAATGACCTCCACTATTATCACTATGGGCCCTCTAGCCCCCCCCACTACCTCTCTAGCTACCTTACAGGCTAAAAGGGGAAGGGATTTTGGCAGAGTTTCTCCGTTTTAATGATTGATGTTGGAATGGGACCCCAAGACCTCTTTTTATATGACAAAAATATAGTTATTTGGTTTGGGGATGGGAAACAATAAGTAAATTGGTTTGGAAACCCTCAATAGCCCATAAACTTCGTCAAATTCCTTGCAAATATTTATATTTTGCAATTTTTGGAGGTAAATGTGGGTTGTTTAGTATGCAACTAACATATGTATGTGGGTTATCTAGCATGAAACTATCATATGTATGCAGGAAGTAGTGGAGCAGGGATCATACATTTTCCAAAAAATGGTTTTTTAAAGAGAGATCCTCAACAGTAATTTGGAAAACTATGAAAGTAGAAAGGCTAATGCCATGTATGCATAGGTAGGTCATTTTAGGGATATAACAGATGTCCCTTAATGTGTGAGGCCATAAGAGAAACTGATGACCAAAATACATTACAATATCTTTAACAGTAGGAAAGCATGGAGTCGAGTGAGACCAGGACTAGAGTTCGAGAGGTTTCTATCTACAAAACAATAATAATCTCTCAGAGGTGAGCATACCCATGCTCATGATGAACTAATTATGGATTCTAATCAAGTACACTGTAGATCCATGTCATATAAATGTCTATATAAAGTGTAGCCGCAATCAATACGCAATGAATATACATCTCAAAATCAATCGATGATATTCAAGTACAATATAATATGCATCTTCAAGAAGCATCAATGCCTATGGATGTATATGAGGACTTCATATATCTAGAAACAACTTCAATATCTTCAACAACTCAGGTAGGAGTACAATAAGAGTGTAAGACTCACTACTCTGAGGTCTTCGACCTGCTGTCGGGGAAAGATTGGAGGATATCGATCATCGGGCACGAAACTTCATCGATTTTGAATCTGGACTTGAGTGGACTCACATGATGGCCGACTCATGAAATTCAAGAGACAAACTACAAAATGGATGACTTAGGTTGGATTAAAATTCCCTTGGAAAAAAACAAAAAAGATGATCAAACTCAGGTAGTGCAACATTGACATAAGTCTGTGATGTAGGAGGCACCACAAACTCTCCATATGTTTGGAAGAGTAACCAAATGGAGGAGGACACATATCTATGTAGCAAGAACTATTTTCTAAGTTCATACTAGATCCCAATGCTTGGCGAACAAACATAAGGATGTGCTTTGTCCAAGGGAGACTATCTTGCTCCCGAAAAAGGAATGTATATTTCTTGTCCCCTCTTTTTGGAATATTTGATTATTTTTGTCTTTTTCAAATTTTTAACGAGATTGAAAAAGAATAAAAGAATTCTACATTACAAAGGAGGAACCAGTTTCATGATCAATCAAACTAGTTCCAAGTGCATGGAACATACTGATGCTCAAGGCAAGGAGACATGTGCAGGATAAGGACACTCAGGGAAAATTCCTCCATGGGTCAAGGTGTCAGATTGCAATTAAGAAAAAAAGTGTTGCAAGGCTTGCGTATAAGGAATGATTTAAAGGTTCAATTGAGAGAAACATGGAGCCGACATTAGACCAAAGACGCAAAGATGAGACCTGTAATGCAATTAAACATGACACAACCAGACTCCTTTCATGTGAATATTTATGATCCTAGAGAAGGTAAGCTCATTAGAGAGTCTGAAAAAAGGGAGTACTTTTTTCGCAATTATTCCAATCGGCTTAGAAAAGGGTTAAACTTGCACTGAAAGGATGTCTCTTCAAAACCATTTTAACGAGTGTGACAAAGACAAGATCACTCAGCTATCTTTTCAATTGTAAGGAGTCTGAAAATAGATTAACTATGGACTCACATCATTTTTGTAGGTTTAGTCTCCTTATCCCGAAAAATTATAAAATATAACTGAGGAGAACTCTCCCGGTGAGATAAGTCTCTTGAGGCATACTTTTTTCTAGAATAATCTGTTGGTTGGAAAAAGGGTTAAACTCATGCATAATAGATGTTCTTCTGGAAAAATTTAACGAGTGTTAAGGAACAAGGTCACTCAATGATATTTTCATATTTAGGGAGTCTGAAAAGAGCTTAACTATGGACTCCGTGGGGGTTCCTTTTTCATAAGTAATCTCCAAGGCCCGAGAAAGAGATAATCTAAAATCAAGGAGAATGTTCTTTTTTTGAAAATTTAGTCCCTCAAGCCCGAAAAAGGGTTAAACTTATGCCTGATAATACTCTTTTAGTGAACCAATGTTCCTAGAGCATACCTTTATTCGTAAAATTATCCATCTGGACTGAAAAAGGGGTAAACTATCATCGAATAGATGTGCCTTCAAATTTTATTTTGGCGAGCGTGAAGGGAAACAATATCGCTCAACAATCTTTTCAATTTTTGAGAGTGTAAAAAGTGCTTAAAGAAGACTCTAGGGGGGCTTATTTTCTCAAGTAATCCTTACGATATTGAAAAGAATGAATACAGTCTCGTTGGATGTTGCTTTCAAAATTTAAGCGAGATTGAAAGAAAAAAAACCATGCTCATTAGGGAGTCTCTAGGGTAAGGACAAGAATGATGACTAGAGAGAAGAATGAGGCTTCAATATGTAGTCATAGCGGGACTAACAAGGACTCCCAGGCCTATAGTGAAAACTCACATCATGGATGCCAAAATGAAGCAAAGGATATACCTAGGGTATCCATGTAGAGGTAGGCTCTACCACCTAATTACTAAACTTCTAAAGAAGTTTAGAAGGTTCTATGTCACAATTCAATGGGGTCAATCCTAAGGCCAAATGAACCAGGAAACAAATAATGCAAAAATGCAAGTAGGGAAAAACCTAACCTATATGCCATTTTCGAGGTCAATACCTATCAGAATAGATTGATATGATGAACACCTGTCAAATAAAACTGTCTCCAAGATCTTGCATATAAGGCCAATAACACTCATCAAAAAGTTAATAGATCCAATATAGATAGAAACTTCAGAAAATAACAGGTGCTACTGAATACAAAACTTGAAAACAACAAACCTGCACTGTACAATATCTACAAGGTATAGCATAGCCTTATGACCCATGCATGGTAGTATTTTAGGTAGAGCCTGCTGCTAGGCTCTGACCAGGAGTCTCTTCGATAGTCAACCTAGAAAGTCTCCCAAGAGGGAAGAAAACACAAACCACGATGTAAGTATTCCAACGGTACAAAACCGTAGTCATGGCTTCAAGGATATCCTCATCCAAAGGAAATTAAAAATATGAGAAATCACCCGAATGAGGACGACGATAGTCCCAAAGGGTGAAGAAAATTGACCATATTCCATATGATGATGAAGGTTCTATCCAGGACGGGTAGAGTCTATCAACAAAGAATCACAAGCATGAGGGATTGAGGATCTAGAAACAATGATATTAGACTCAAAAGAAGACTCAAGATCACTTGGACCAATAGGGGGAAGCAAGGGCTCCCATTCCCCCATTGGATAAACCAATGGATCAATTGATAAGAACAAGTCTGGAGAAGGAAAACATGAGTGAACAATTTCGTACTCAGAATAAATTGAACACTGAGGATAAGACACCACATAATTTACCTATGGTGGGGTAGAGTCTACATGAATACTAGGAACATATAAAGGGGAAGAATGAACTAATGTCAAATTAGGATGGTGATTATTAGATGCCAATTGGTCAATAGTGACAATGATTCTGTTGTGAGGGAAATGCATCACTCAAAATAGAGTAGACACCACAACATTCATAGCATAAACATAATCACGCCCGAGAAGCATATTGAAATCTAATGGACCTTGCACCACTATAACATTGAAAATGACAGTCTTCCCACCTAATGAGATGGGTAACTGAAGACGAATCCCCAAATATTCACTAGGATGTCTATCAAAATCCAACAGCTCATGCAATGCAGACACAAGCTCCGGAGAATCCAAAGCTTGCCAAGTCGAGGAGGATAAAATACTTGTAGAGGCTCCTTCATCTATAATACATCGGTAAATGGTTTTTGAATTAACTTCAAGCCTTATTTGAAAGGGTGTATAATAAGGAAGGTGAGGCTCAACAAGATCATTCCAATCAAAAGAAACCATCCTAGGACTTGGAGGGGGTGTGCTCGAAGTGAGAGGAATGTCCCCTTGTTCTGAAAGTACTGAACTAGAAATGTTAAAAACATAGTCGATAGTTACATTACTCCCCAAGAGAAGAGTGGGATCAGCCTAAGATTGCATCAATGTGATCACTTTGGTAGACTCTACACTCTCTAATAGAAGAGTGGGATCAACCAAAGATTGCATCGATGTGACCACTTTTGTATACTCGACACTCTCCAAGAGAAGAGTGGGATCAACCGAATATTGCATCGGTGTGACCACTTTGGTAAACTCAACACTCTCTAAGAGAAGAGTGGGATCAACCAAATATTGTATCAGCACGATCACTTCCTCAGCCACTGGATGAATAGGCTATGAGACAACATGGTCTGAAGGTGCATTGTCCCCCAAAATAGGAGTGGGATTAGTTGAAGGTTGCATTGGCACACTCAATTCATCAACCACTGGCTAAATAGACTGTGAGGAAACTTCAAAATACTCAGAATCAGAAGAGCTTGCAGAAAGGGACCACAATATTCATTCCTCTGGAAGGACAAGGCATAAATGAGTAAGGTGATCTCCCTTGTAAAGATTACAAGGGAACTTAGGCTTACATCCTATTCATCTAGGTTTCTCAACATAAACAATTCCCCCAGCATGACTCGAAGTGTTTGGTTGTATGTCACTCATATGACTCGCATTGACGTGACTCGTGCCCCCAACATGACTAGAAGTACTAGATGGTTTCTTTTCCTCAACATGAATCACAAAGGTTGTTGATAACTCTCCAACATGACTATCATAGGTTCATTGTTGAATTCTAGTATGATTCCCAGGGACTAGGTTCGTGCCCCCAACATGACTAGCAATGGTTGGTTGCACATTTCCAACATGATTTTTAGAGGTTGGTGACTGGTCAATAAATTGACTCGTAGAGGCTATAGACCTATCACCAGTATGACTACCAATGACTGGACTTTTTACCCCATAATTGACTTGCAGAGGTTGGGTGTTGGTCTTCAACATGAATATCACTAGAGGTTGAGGAACTATCTCCAACATGACCCACAAAGGTTGGTGATTTATTCTTCCTATTCTTCCTCTTTCTATTTTGTTTAGACTTCTAGTTACTAGTAGCTAGAATTTTCGTAGAGAAGGTAGAAGGAGGAGGAGAAGAATTTGTTGATGAAGGAACATCAACATGATTCCCATGACATAAGGTGCTTAACTGAGAAGAGTTCAAAGCATTAGGGACATTTGGAATGGTACCAAACCAAACTAGTAGTCCCACATAACCCAGGAATGTACAACGTGGCCATCAAAGGGACACCAACTTTTTCAAAGAATGTAAAAGCACAAGAATCCCCTTGAGAATGGGTTCCTTGGTTGGTATCATCCTGAATGTTTTCCATAAATATATTATGGACAATTTCTTCCCTTGCGGGATCATTCAAGTCTGTAAAAGTCTCTCACATTGACTCTGGCGAACAAGTGGTATAAAAAAAATGCCTATAAAGAGGCTGCTCCACATTTCTAAGAGAAAGACCAAAAAGTCCTCACGATTGGTGGAGTGGGAAGTCTACCACCTTAGGTCAGAGACCCAAAGAAATGGTTGACTAACTCGCTATGTAAAACTAGGGAGCATAAAGCACACCACTTTGAAGAAAAGCCTAAAAATATACAAACAATAAAACTACCTTTCTTAATACTTCCGACGTAGGGAGATGAAGTCATGATCATCCAAAGAATTCACAAAGGAAAACAACTAGACATGAGAAATAGTTACCTATACCTCTACCCGATGGTCCTTTCGGGTGTCTCCCAGAGAGTACAGAGTCTGCCTTAGGTATCACGACAGACCCCTCGCAATCACTTGTGTGTCAACCTATATAAAGGAAACTAGGACACCAAATTGTAATCAACAATTAGGGGGGTATAGTCGACAGTCGGGTGAGTGTATGGGTAGGGTAACTAATCCCAAAGATCCTCCGATGGCCTGAAACATGACAGGGCCAGAATCACTCTTAGAGTACCTTGGACGGATCCAAGTGTCTCATAGGTCTGACACAAGTCGGGCCAGTAATGCTACATGATTCACTCCTAATACACACTCTCCCAAACTCTTTGTCAGGATCATGAGTGGATATCTTCATCACCATCCTCCATGCGGCCTCATGTTTTACCCCTGTGTGAGAGGAGCTTCTCGGATTGAGTAATTATAAAGTGGATTTTTCACACCCTAGCACAAACACCTAAGTTAAGTTTTGGTTAGCCTTGGAGAGTTTACCTCTCCACACCTAATCCAAGGCCCTAGCCTAAGCTATTGGTGAACCCTAGAAAAAGTGTTACTAATATATTTTAGATTAACACGTTTGTTTTAGGGTATTTTCTTACTCAAGGAATGAAGGTGAAACTGATGTTGTTTGAGACTCTTGCAAAAAATGAAATTGATTAGATCACTGGAAAAGAAAATTTTATGTTAATTCTACAAATGAAAAAGAGTTTCAAGAAAAAAGCATGAACAATCGCTCAAACACAAAAATGCAATCTTTTCTCCTTTCAATGCAAAATTTACAATGCAACTTTTGAGTGAAACAAAAGAGAAAATGAAAGGATTTTCTTTCTTATTTTTTCTTTTGAAATGCTTTCAAGATGAGAAGAAAACACAACACTATGATAATTTCTTTTTATTTTTCAAATAAAAATGCAAAGCAATGCAAATAACGAAAGAGACCTAACTAGCATAAAAAGTAGGCTTTTTTTATATATATTTTTCTTGAATCAAAAAAGAACTAACAAAAGATGCTAAAAGAAACTGCAGAACACAAATCATTTTTCTCAAAAAATCAAGTTAAAAATAAGCCAAAAAATCTAAGAAACACAGAGAGANNNTTTTTTTTTTTTTAATTTCATAAACAATATGATCCTGCAAACTGTCTCAACCCCAAACAACATAATCTTTTAGAACTCAAGAAGAATTGGGAACCACAAGTTTTCTGTAGGAAAAGGAAAATATTTTAAAAAATTCTCCAAAACAAGAGAGGCACATGTTGTGCACGACCAACCTATGTATGTGTGAAGTTTGTGTATAATGTAGACCGCATATGTATGCATGTTGTATAGAGAACATGACGCGTACACCTCTATAAATTTTCAAAAAAAGAAAAATTTTGGTCAGACAACTTGGGCAAGGGAAGTTGTTAGGCACATGGAAGATGACTGAAGAGCCAATCTGACTCAGAACACTCATAAAACTTAGAAAGAAATTGAAAAAAAAATCTAACCAAGATATCCCACTAATACTCTAGAGAGATTCCCCAATGGAGTCACTAATTCTGCTAGCGGGGAAAATCTCGTTATTACTATACTGGGTCAGAGTATAGGCAGATAATTGATCTCCCTTAAAAGACAATCCTATTTCTAAACTACCCCAAACAATATGACCTTAAAAGATAAGAGAAGGAAAAGAGGGTGTACCTTAGGTCCTTTTGGTTGGTGTAGACCTCCTTCTCCTTTGTAGTTTATTGGATTGCCGGTCTCCTCCCAAAGTTGACCTACAAAAAATTTAGACAACAAAGCTACAAGATATTCTATCTCTCCTTATCAATGTTAGGTTTTAGATACAAATGTGAATGCATTAATCAAATAAGAACAAAAACATAATTATTTTATTCAAATGTGAAGATTACAAAAGTTACAACCTTCTCGTTGGTATATGCTCCACGAACCTAGTCTGGGATCCTCTTACTACTGCTCCAAGTGCATCATTCCTGTAATAACTCTCACAATCAACTGATCTCCGCAGGAAGTAGGGAAGGGATAGTATAGGGAGAGGGATGGAGGGGGAATGATGAGGCCAAATCTCAAAAAGGGGAAGGTAGTTTTGTAGATTTTCTCTGTTCTAATGATTGATGTTGGAATGGGACCCCAATACCTCTTTTTATATGAAAAAGATATGGTTATTTGGTTTGGGGACGGTCTACAATAGGTAAATTGGTTGGGAAACCCATGATAGCCCGTAAACTCCGCCGAATTCCTTGCAAATTTTTATTTTTTGTGACTTTTGGATAAAAACGTAGGTTGTTTAGTATGCAACTAGCATATTTATGCAAGTTATATAGCATGCATCTAACATATGTACGCAGGAAGTAGTGCAGTAGGGCATGTACATGCTCCAAAAAATGGTTTTTTAAAGAGAGATCCTCAACAGTAATTTGGAAAATTGTGCAAGTAGAAAGGCCAATGCCATGTATGCATAGGTAGGGCATTTTAAGGCTATAACAATGTTGTGTTTAGATTCATTTCAAATTGGCATGCACAACAACCTTATGGCTATTGTGCATGTGAAATTGATAAAGTGGTTTGATAGCCCAAGAATAGTTATTTTCTCTCATCCCTTGCTATAACAAAATCCTTTGAACCTAGAAGGGATTCCATCACCTTATTAGGAAATTCTATCAAAGATACTGACTTATGCATTAGATTCATAGATTCTAATATTTTTCATGGTGAACTGTCATTCAAATAATATGAAATTTAAGACAAGGGGATGCCTACCTTTGCAACTAGGCTTACACCTAGGATGACAAATTTGAATTCTATGTCAAAGGAAAGTTGTAATTTGACATATAGGAAATCATTGACAATTTTGAGTTGATATGCAACACTATATTGGTAACACTTGAAATGAAAGAAGAGGTAACAATGCCTACCTTTGCAAGTTTGGTGTGCATTTCAAAGGATGAGGTACAAATGTTGTTTTGTAAATATATAAGTAGATTGGAACCTTTGAACATAAAAAATGTCAAGCCTACTAACTAGTCAATGGGGAGCTCACTATGAATTTGAAATATTGTGTTGTTGCTTGATACTTATCCTTTGAATGAAAACTCAATGATAATTTGATGAATTCAAAATATTTAATATTCTTTTATAAGGTTGGACCTTGGCCTACCTGATCCATAAATTGTAGGCCTATGGCTTGTGCATTTCATCAACACGGATCTCTACGTTGTATAAATTTGTAAGGTATTTTTTCCTCAGCAAGATGAGTATAGGCACCTTGTGTTGTGTTTAGATTCATTTCAAATTGGCATGCACAAAAACCAATAGGGTTGTTGTGCATGCCAAATTGATAAAGTGGTTTGATAGCCCAAGAATAGTTCTTTTCTCTCATGCCTTGCTATAACTGGTTCCTTGGGTAGTCTCCCATTTGGTCATAAGAATTTGGAATAAATTGACACTTAAGGGATAGGTCTAGGGAAAAAAATTGTACTCGATTTGGTTGAGGAAACTATTTCTTCCATGGATGCAAATAATAGTTGATATGTTGTTTTCCCTCTTACATTTCAAGCTAGAACTGGCAAAAAACAATTGACCTTAGTTGAGGATAGCATATGGAATTGCTTGAGGTGTAATCATACAGTTTTTGAATGTGAATAGAGGTACACTTTTCAATTCAAATTTCAAGATCATATGGAGAAAATCAATGTGATTGCAATTCAATAGGTTGTAGAACAAGTTCTCAATGTCCTTGCAAAGAAATTATATAAATACGACTATGAGGGTAATACCAATCAAATTGGATATATGTTTGGGAAGTTGTTATTTAATACATACCTTATATTCGACATAGTTATAAATCTCAATATCTATACCTCCTTCAAAGAGGCATTCGTAATATTTGTTTTTCCTGCTTGCCTTATACAAAGTTGTATTGTCTATTTTACTAACTTTCCTTCTACAAACCATTTCCCTTCGTAATATAGTCATAACCTTTTGTTTCATGCATTGATCTCTTGACCATGATAAATTTGGAGGTTCTATTAATATTATTAATCTTATTATCTACTAAATATAGACATATTTTATTTTTACAAAGAAAAATAAATCTTGGTACTAATTTTCTAGTTTTACTCAATTGTCAATGGTTAGTGGTTCCATAATCTAGGTAATAAAAATAATTATATGTATTATTGAATATCTTCTAACTCTTATTATTTGAAATGGGATTTTTATCTCCAACATTTTCTTTAGGAAAAAGAACATTATTTGACTAGCCTTGGAGCTCTAGTATTTTTCTGGCACTACTAAAAGAAAAAATACCTTAAGAAATTTTAGTGTTAGTACTTTTAATAAACTATGATTTATATTATGTGTTACCTATTATTATCTCAATTGTTTTTCAAAATAGGGATGGACTATTAGAAATTATAGTCTTTATAACCTATAGAAAATAAAGCCAACTATAAAGATGAATTGCGAGTCTAAAATACATTGAGTAAAGAGGAGGAATATATGATTGTAATAGGAACCTATGATTGGTCAAAGTGTACACATGTCAGCACCCTAGGTGGCCATGTCACCTACCAAGTATAATTCTACCTTGTTTTTTTAGTGTATATGTAGAGGCCCTCTCTTTAGCTATGTAGAGGTTGGCAAGTCCTTTGCTCCCCATACCTCTTAATGTTTTTCAAGGAAAGGCATGTCAATGCAAGGCAAGGTCTATCTAGGCAAGGCATGTCAAGCCAAGGAAATGCATGTCAGGGAAAGGTATGACAGGGCAAGGCAAGGAAAGGGAAGGAATGTCAAGGCAAGGCATGGCATGCCAAGGCAAGGGAATGCATGGAAAGGAAAGGAATTGCAAGGCAAGTCATGCCAAGGCATGAAAACGCATGTAAAATCATGGCATGTCAAGGCAAGGTAAGACATGTCAGGGCAAGGAATGGATTGTCAAGGCAAGGCATGGATTTTCAAGGAAAGACATAACAAGTCAAGGCAAGACATGTCAAGCCAAGGCATGGTTTTTCAAGGAAAGACATGGCCAGACTAGGCATGGCATGTCAAGGAAAGCCATATAATGACATGTCAAGGCAAGCCATGGAAAGGAATGTCAAGGAAAGGAAAGGCAAGGTCTATCAATTCAAGGCAAGACATGTCAGTGATGCATGGGAAGGCAAGGAATGAAATGTCAAGGCAAGGCATGGCTTGTCAATTCAAGGCATGGCCAGGATAGGCATGGCATGTCAAGGCAAGGCAAGGCATGGCATGTCAATGAAAGGCATGCCAATGGAATTCATGGAATTTCAAGGAAAGACATGTCAATGGAAGACATGGAATGTCAATGCAAGGCAAGGTCTGTCAAGGAAAGGCATGTTAATTCAAGGTAAGGCATGTTAGGGAAAGGAATGGAAAGACAAGGCAAGGAAAGTCATGCTAAGAAAAGGAAAGGCATGTCAGGGAAATGAATGGCAAGGAAATGCATGGAAAGGAATGTCAAGGCAAGGCATGGGAAGGCAAGGAAAGGGAATGCATGAGAAGGAAAGGAATTGCAAGGAAAGTCATGGTAATGCATGGTAACACATGACAAATCATGACAAGGAAAGGAAATACATGTCAAGGAAAGGCATGGCTTGTCAAGGAAAGGCATGGCAAGGATAGGCATGGAATATCAAGCCAAGGCATGGAATATCAAGGCAAGGCAAGGCATGACATGTCATGACAAGGCATGTCAATGGAACATGTTATCACATAGATTTTCAAGGGTCAATAAAATATTTAGTTTTATTTTGATTCATAGTTTTACCTTAGGTTATAGGTTTTATGTCCCTTTCCCATAGCCATTTTTCATTTTTTGGTATGAATAAATTACGATTAGTTTGGTTTTGGTTTGAAGAGTCATTGAGTCAAATATTTTAAAAATTCGTCATCATTACCCTGACATGTCACTTTCTCCATGTTGTACACTCACCCATCCTCTTGTCACTTTCCTCGTTAAAATGTCAAATATAGTCTAATTTGTACGTTGCCAACTCACTAGGAGAGTTCACAGCACCTTCAAAGTAAATATTGCATTTATAGTCATCATTTCTCTTAAAGGGTCATGTCAATTGGAGATCTCCTTCATTTTAGAGTTGATTTTTAAATCAATATACAAGGATTATTGTTATGAATTTTTTAACCATTTTCTCCAAGTATGCAAAGCATCCTCCATCTTGGTGTTGCGAACTAGTGTTACAGACAGGCACTACCCATTTCACTGTGAACTGGATGAAGGGGATGAGTTGGTAGTTAGACCACTTGAAGGCTCTCATGTGCAAATCTGAAGATATCAACCTTCAACTCCAGGCTACCAAGTACTCTATGAGATTTTATACCTTGTTTTAAGGTCTAGAAAGGGGTTAGTGGTTGTTCCTCTTTGTGGTGTTGTGAACTGATGGATGGTGCTACGAACTATCTCACCAATTTGTAAATAAGATCTAGAACCCTCTCCTCGTACTTTGTATCTTATCCCTTGAATCCATAATTATCCCTGGGCTTGGGTTACCTCATCTATTAATCCTTGGCATTTTCATTTCTCATCCCACAAAGCTTTTCCAAACCCTTTCCTTGGCGCTGCGAACTATGTGCAATCATCTAATGCTACGAACTCTCTATTCCAACATCCTTTGAAAAGTAGTCTTTCACCAATTCATCAGTTGTTCACACTCCTTTTTTATCTAATTATGAATTTAACCCCACTATTATCCAATTTGAATCTTACTTATAAGCCATGTCACTATGAAAATTCTATTTGGCCTTTTCTCATTTTTTCTAGTGGTCATTTCCCCCACTTCTATGTTTTCATCTATGGGTAATTATTCAGTACTATGAAAAATCCTTCCTAGATAGTACTGATGAATAATCAACAAAATAAGGTTCACAAAGGATGGAACATTGTGAGGACAAAGAATTATGATATGTAACTATTTGTTGAGGAACCCCTAATTAGGGAGGTCTTCCAAAGAGTGGGTTGTATTAATTGCTGTCAAAAAATGCAGAGGTGGCTAAATAATTCACACCCAACTTTCATGGAACCAAGACCAAGGTTGGGATACTAGAATTTGAGGTATCTGAGATGACCATATTAGAAACCACTGAGATACCTAGTACTAGGGAGAGATGGTTTAAGGCTATGACCCTAAATGCTACCTTTTCAAGGGAGTTCCTCAAACTAGAATACCAAGAAGACAATTTTTCAAAGGGTGTGCCCATAAACAATTTGTTGGAGAGTTTTGATAAAATGATGAATATAATTCAAAGATACTTTACCTATGAAGGGATATTTAACATGATCTATCAATACAACATAAGGTTACTGCTACACTTCACGGGAAAAGATGTTGTGAATCTTCCTTTCTACTTGTTTAGAAGTATTGGAAAAATGTCTAACAGGGTTCAAGATAAATCTAAGGTAGTTGATATAAGTGTTTTCCATTCATGACTGATAAAGATGTTGGTAATGGATGAATTAATAAGAGAAACATGGAATGGGAAGAATTCATTACTTCTTCAAATTTTCATCTTAACATTGCTCCTACCCCACATTCTAAGGTACAACGCTCTCTTCAGGTTGACAAGAATGTACAGTTGGGGATGAACAAGAAAAGGAAGAGCATTGGGCCTGTTAAAATTGATAAAGAAACTAAGGAACATGAAGAGGAAGGAGGACCTTCTCAGTCTCCATAAAGAGAGGTTTCACCTTTTCTAGATCCTAGTCTAGTAGAGACTCCTTCAACTAGAGCCACAAGTTTGAGAGGAAGAAAGTTGTTTTCTCTTAACCACCTACTATAGAAAAGGTCAAGGATAGGAGACCTATTACTAGAGCATCAACAAAACATGAAAGAATTGTGAAGAAAGTTATAGTGTGGGCCCCCATCTAGAGAAAGTGTAAAAGTGTACCTATTAAGGGGCCCATTGAAATTGTAGACATAATTACTCCTCCATAAAATCCTACCTTTAAGAGGCTAAATAGACAACTTAAAGAGGCAAGGACTGAAATTTCTAAACTAAAAAGGGAGGATTTGGTTGAAAATAAGAAGTTAAATGAAATTATGGAAATGTATTGTGGAACTCTTGAAAAGGCTAAATTTATAGCTAAAAGGTTTCAACCTCTCCACATGATGGTTAGGAACTTGTACAGACAGAACATAGCCTACCAGAGTTAGATCAGAGGGATAAAGATGGAGTTGCAACCTTTCATAGAGGAGATAACCAAGAATAATATGGATATATTAGCTAAAGATGCCACTAGGAGGAGCTCTAGAGTCAGAAATTCAAGAACATGAACACCTTGAATCATACTAATTTTTATAGTTTCCTACTTTTGTATTTTGAAAATTTGAAGACAATCATGTTTGATAAACCGGGATTCAGTTGAGGATGTGTTAGCCTTCTTGTGTCTTATATCACTACCACATGTTATTATAACTGTTGATGACACTTGGGATAGTTTTGGAGTGTTTTTTATACATCTTCAAATGAAAAGAGAAACTACAAGAGAGTTCACAACTCTTGGTGCTACAAATTGGCTAATACAGGCTCACACTGCGAAATGTGCTAAGAACTCTTGATCTAGAGGTTTTGGAGGAATCAACGGTTTCCATATGGGAATATGAGTATACGATAGTTTCTGGAAGGTAATTTGAAGGCTAGAGGGACACCTGACAAAGGGAGATGCGCTCAACGTACACATCATCAAGCACATTTAAGATGATTTAGGAGGTTACAAACATTAGCCTACTTTTTAGCAGTTTGTTACTTTTTGTTGAACAACTGTAGTTACTCCGCCTTCATGTGTGGGAATCCTATGCTAGAAGTGGAATTCGAATTTTAAAGCTGTCATTGACAACCTAGGATATAAGATAGACATTGAAAATCATTGAAGGGTTTGAAGGATTGTAATGAGACTCATACTTTTGAAATTGTGAAGTTATAGAGCCATCTCTAGATTTTGTATATCAAACCTGAGAATTTTTTATTAATAGATATCAATTCCTTTCCCATTATCTTATTTCTATATTAATCTGATTCTACTATCATTTGAATGATTCATCTTATTTATTGTATCTGTATTACAATGAAGATTTTGTTGTGATGTTGCTATAATTTTATCAAAGTTTATCTTCTGATTAAAGAAGTTCTTATGTCAAAAGGTTTTCCTCATATGTATGCTAGTATTGTCTAATGTGAATGGTAGAAATTTTTATTTTCTCACTAAAGTATTCCATCTATTCGATTTACTCTTTAAAACCCTGATCTAAGTTAGCCAAGACCTCATTTGCTGATACATATTTTCTGGTACCTTGTGTGATTTTCTCTATTCTGACCGAGTTTTGATCCATTTGACATCATCATAAACATTTATTTTTAAAACCTATTGATAGGTGTTGAGCTTACACTTTACCAGTCAAAGTGTGACTTTCAATGCTAACATTCTTGGCACTGTTCCTAGGGAATGGACTGAAAACATTTCCTTGGCATTGAATGACAAAGAAAATACTAGTTCTGAGGGTGCACAATAATCGGTAAATTGAAGCATGAATGATTTTAGGGGCTAAATTCCGCTCATGGGCTAATTTTCCATGGTTTTTCCAAAAACAAGATTCGCTATTTTAAAAATGATTCGCCCAAATTCTATAGGATAAAATTAGTTTACCTTAAAAATCGCCAAAATTTTATAAAAACTATATAAAATCCTTATAAATTTGAATTTTTTAGAAAAATATCGCCAAACATTTATAGTTGGCATATGAAGGATTAGTAAGATTCGCCAAGGTTTCTACATTTTAAAACAAATTTCCATCCTTAAAATCATCCTTCAATTAAAGACTGCAGATTACACCTGACGGCTCCATTGTTTCAGTTGTGGCTCCTAAAGGTAGACACACGAGGTCTACTCCACATTTACCTATGGCTACACTTGAAGCTGACCCAAAGAAGATCATCAAGAAAGGAAAAGATTCTCAAGAAGGATTTTCAACTACTATTTCAAGTACTATTGGAAACTTTCTTGATTCTACTTTAAAAACACTAATAGCTGTATCTAGTGTTCCTCATTTATCTTTTGTTGAAAATCCTTAAAAGTTAAATCTTGGAGATTTCCTTGTAGAGTATTCCTTTTTTCCCCAGTTGAAAGAAGAAATATTTAGAAAATTTTTAGTGCTTGCTTCACCTAATATTATAAATTGGTTTAGGCTTGAGAGTCTAGAGTATTTTCCTACCCTAGGTTCTCCTTCTCCTTGTTCTTTTAAATTTGTTGTGACCAAAGAATAAGGAACCTTACTTCCCTTGAAATTTTCACCATCCACTTCCAAGACAACCTCTTTTTGTTAAAACTCAAACTTCTCCATCCTATACTCTTCCTTCTCCTAAGCTACCCATCATACAGACTGTAGCTGTACCAATCAAGTCTTCCCTAGTTCTCCTAGACTTTATAATCATTCTCTTCATAATCAAAGGGTAGGTGAAAACCCTCCTAGAAATAGGATGGATGCCATAGTGGCTGCTAGGTATGTTCCTCTAGTGCTACCTTAGCCTATGAATTCTCTCCCATTAGGAGACTATCTTAAGTATATGCCCAAGTTCACAGGAGAAGAGGATATAACTACAAAGGATCACCTTGCATATTTTTATAGCTATGTTGATAATCTAAACATTGAAAATGAGGATGTATGGATGAGAGTTTTTGTGAAAATCCTTGATGGTGAATCCAGGAAATGGTTTAGGGGTTTAACTCTTGGATCAATTGTTTGGATTGAATACCTTGATGATGCCTTTTTAAGGCATTGGGGTGATAATAAATATTTTTTGTATTATATTATAGAGTTTGGGTCACTCAAGAGAAAAGAAGGGGAACCAGTTTCAGACTTTTCCAAAAGGTTTAATAAAATGTACAATAAAATCCCTACAGATATCAAACCTACTGAAACCTCTGCCAAAATAACTTATGCTAGTGCCTTTGATCCTGAATTTTGCCTCTTGTTGAGAGAGAGAAGATCTACCTTATTAGCTCATATGCAATATGAAACATTGGAGGTGGAATCAAATATATTGGCAGCTAATAAGCTAAGAGGAAAATATGATAGAGAGAGGAGAAAACAAAAGTCTAAGGCTTCAACTTCTGATTCTTCTGGTGTCAACCCTTAGGTGGATGAATTAACTAAATTGGTTAAGTAACTTTCTGCAGAGATGGAAAAAATGAAACTTGAGGGAAGAAAAACTAACAGAAACACACAAGATACTAGCAATAGGGGTAATTTCAGAAGATAAAATAATGCTCCTCAGATCCTTCAAAGAGATAAGAGGAATAGAGATGACCAAAAGGTTCAAACTCCTCTTCAAAATAACATGGTTGATGATGAATAAGGAGAAGATGAAGGAAAAAATCAAGAAATCCATTGTCTAGGTGACACCTCTACCTCCCCTCATTTAACTCAGTATTCCTATGAAAAGTCCCTTATGATCAATTAGCTAAATGAATTGAGTAAAGGAGAGAAAACAAAATAAAATCAAAACAAGTACAACTTGAGGTCAAATCAGAAGGAAGGAAATCCTAGTACTTCCAATCAATCTAAAAAATCAGAAAATTCCACTAAAACAATGAATACAGCCCGTAAAGAAAATGAGGAACAAAACAATCAACCTATGATTAAGGCCCCTATTCCAAAAATTAAAGAGATCCTGAAATCTCCTTCTTCTTTCAGCTTTGAAAATGAAATACAAAAAATTAAAATTACAATTCCATTTTTAGAGTTGATCAAGAAGGAAGAATTTAAGAGCCACCTTTCCAAAATGATGCAGCCTGGGCCTACTTCCCACTCAACAGACTCGGTGAATTTACAAGATGAAAAACCAACAGTCATATTGGGGCCTTTGGTAGAAGATAGAGATGACTCCTCTCCTCCCTTTTACACCTTATTGAATATTCATGATAAAATTCTTCATAATTGCTTGATGGACTCAGGTGCATCTCATAACTTAATTCCCAAAACTGTCATGGATGAGCTGGGTCTTGAAATTACCAAAACATATCATGATCTATAATAATTTTACTCTAGGAAGGTGAAATGCCTTGGAGTGATTAAAGATCTGGTTGTTACCCTGTTCCAACTTCCCATGAAGAGTGTGGTCATGGATATTGTAGTGGTAGGTGTTCCCCCTAAGTTTGGTATGTTATTGTCAAGGTCTTAGATTAAAATATCAGGGGGAACATTACAAATGGATCTCTCATATGCCACTATTCCCATGTTTGGAGGTGAGCACAACAGGTTATACAAAGAAGCACATCTAGCTTACATTATTAGTGATGAAGCTAATCCCACAAACCATCCTATTTATGAAGTTGACACTAATTTGGGATCCAATATTCTGCAACTTACTGATGTTCCCCATACACCCTTGGAAATTACAAAATAGTCTCTAACAATATGTGAGACACCTCCTCAAGGAACCTAAGTTTGGAAGATGTAGTTTGATGGGGCCTCTTCTAAAGAAAGTGTTGGTGCTAGTGTGGTTTTTATTTCTCCTTCTCAAGAATTCATATCCTTGTCTTACAAGTTGGAGTTTGAAACTATAAATAATGTTGCAGAGTATGAGACTCTAGTTTTGGGGTTGAGGGCAGCTAAAGATATGAAAATTGAGGATTTATTAGTTTTTGGGGATGCATAATTGATTATGGATCAGGTAAGAAATCTATATCAAGAAAAGCATCCAAGGTTTAGGACTTATAGAAATGAGGTATGGGACCTTACATATAATTTTTTCCTAGCTTTTAATATCTCATTTTTTCCTATAGAAGAGAATGCCATGGTTGATTCTTTGGATGTTTCTGCTAGTAATTTAAAAATCCCATTACCCCCAAAACTAAAGTATGATGTATAAGTGAAGTATAGGTCCTTTATACCTGACAATGTCAAACGTTGGAAGGTTTTTGAGGATGATATTGGGATTAAGATATTTCTAGAAACTGTGGAAGAGTTTTTTGCTCTTCACATTGATCAAGATCAAGATACTGAGAAAAACCCTCATGCTGACATATTCCTAAACAAAATTGCATACCATAAGATTGTCCAATTTCCTAGTAACCATATTCATGAAGGATTGGTCCCTTTGGAAATATTTTTGATAGAAATGATGTGGATTTGAAGGTTAAGGGCTCAAATGAAGAAGATGATGTGACATAATGTAATTTAGGTACTGAGAAAAACCCCAAGTATGTCAAGTTGTCTAACAATCTATCAGAGGAACACAGATCTGAATATGTTAAATTATTAAAAGAGTTTGTTGGTGTATTTTCTTGGAAATATGAGGGCCTACAAACTTATGATACAAGCATCATTGAACACAAAATTACTTTGAAAGATGATACCAAACCATTCAGGAAGAAACTAAGACAAATTAACCCCATATTGTTTCCTATTATGGAAAAGGAAGTCAAAAAGATGCTTGATTCTAAGATCATCATACCTTTGAGGTACTATGAGTGGGTGGCTAATATAGTCCCTGTGAGGAAAAATAATGGTGAAATCAAACTTTGTGTTGATTTTAGAAATCTAAACAGGAGTTCCAAGAACAACAATTATGCCTTGCCTAAGATGGAACACATTTTTCAAAGGGTGACTGGTTCAGCAAGGATGTCCATTATTGATGGCTTCTTAGGCTACAATCAAATCTCTTTTTTACCTGAAGATAGAGAGAAAAAAACTTTCACTACTCCTTGGGGCATATTCATATATGCCAAGATGTCTTTTGGTCTCATGAATGCAGGAGAAACCTTCCAATGTGCAATAAATTTTCCCTTTATTGGAGAAAAGGAAAAAATTGTGGTCATCTATATAGATGACATTACAGTGTTCTCAAGATCTGATAAGGAACATTATCATCATTTTTTTGGCAGCCACCATTTTTTTCAAATTTTATCATAATTAAAAGTCATCACAAAGAGACAAAATCTTTCTGTAGCTGCCTCCTCCTTACATTTACAAATGATTATGTCCTTTGGCTTCAAGGAGATTATTGGGCTATCTCATTATATGATTTTTTCATTTGCTTTGTTTAAATTTCATGACTGCAAGCATGAAATTGAAACAAAACTTGGATTGGGTAATCATTCTACAGTTTGTGATTTCTTCCTTTCTTTTTCTAAGGATATTACACCTTAAGAGGACCTATATGTTTATAAGTTTTAAGGGTTATGAGCTTATTGATTAATCCATTTACACATTTCTTTTGTACTATGGGAAGTATGAATTAATCTTATCTTTGATTAATTGCATCATTTTAATATTGGATATTCCTAATCGCGCAAACCTTTGGATTAACATTTGAAATATTCTCTTTTCTCTATCAGTCATATCACTTTGATATCAACCTGGTACTCACAATTACACGTCATTCTATTGTCCTGTACATTTAAGGCTTTCATTCATTATTCGAACATACATGTGATAATGGTTGGGGTTTAATCTTCAATGTGCATAATGGTTCAAGAGCCCGCACGCCCTTTGGTTTTCTGTCATTCCAAGCTCAAGTTACCAAACATGATAACCTCCCAAGTTCATAGGCATCGGGCTGTTTTCACAGACCTCTCCTTGTTATTTTTCTATTGGAATATGAAGCCTCCCTCTCATGGTATTTACTGTGTTTGTTTGATAGAAACCATGGCTCCTGTGGTTCAGATTGAACCTAGTGTCTCTCAATCCCTTCTTGCCCACAACGATGCCATAAATGATTTATAAGCACATGATTGGGACATTTTCACCCAAAAATTCGAAGGTTATAACTTGGTGGTCACTAAGGCCTTTTCTCAAACATTTGATGGCTTTAGAGCCAAAGTTGGGGATCTACAATTGGAGATAAAAGAGGAATCTATAGCCCAAGTAACACGACTATCACAAGAAGGTGAAAAATGGTTCAAAAACACCAAGCTAGAGGGCACGCCTTGGAGCTTGTTCATGGTCTCTCAAAAATCAACATGCTTCCCTAAAGGTACTCCT
Source organism: Picea sitchensis (assembly GCA_010110895.2). Lineage (NCBI taxonomy): Eukaryota > Viridiplantae > Streptophyta > Pinopsida > Pinales > Pinaceae > Picea > Picea sitchensis. The sequence goes on along the minus strand of SNQJ01S0022052.1, from coordinate 30,531 downwards.
ATTACCCTCTTGAAACCTCACTGACATGACCTACTTATGATTCTAAAATAGTTTATAACATGCGAGGGTAGGTATGGTTTAGTGTTTCTGTATCATATCGAACTGTTGATGTTGTTCCTAGGGTTTAAGCTAAACATGCCCTTCTATTTGTTGATGAGCTTGCATAAGATGTCAAAACATTATAAGAAATAGATCGTGAACCCTCTGTCCAACCTCTTCCACCATGGGCTTATACGAATTCTTCTACTGTCACATTTGCCTCAAATTGGGGACGCCTGGGAAAAATTCCAGTGTCGAAACAATTTTTCCCTACCCGAGAGCACAATGGACTCGCCTCTGCATTCAAATGTAAACCCCAATCCTTGTAACCCTATGGCTGAAAGTCAGGGTGTATATTCAAACAGAGACCATGAGATCACTGAACCAAATCTTGTTGCTATGCAAACCCTCCTAGGTAAAAAACCACGATATAATTTCACATCCAGAAAATCATTAAAAGAGGTAGTGGATGTATTAAAAGAGAAGGTTTCTCTTGTTCCTGCTATTAAGTCAACTCAGGGTTTGAATGACAGACCAATTTTTAAAAAAAATCGTAAGAAGAAGAAACAGGGTAACTCAGACCTGAGTTTCGTAAACAAAAGACAAGGTAGGTTAATTTCCAGGAATCTAAGAAATCGATGTCAAGATCATCTGAGCTCAATCTCGTTGATGGAGATGGATGATAAATTAACCAATGAAGAGATCACTTAATTACTGGCCAAATAAGATGTGGATAGCCACAGCCTCGAAAATGAAATGGTTGACGAAGCTATTCAATACGATTTTGTTTCTAATTTACCTTCGTTTCTAAAAGATCAAGAGGGATTTGCTGGCATAGGCCATGATTTGAAATGAGCTATAGGAAAGACATAAGCACCCATTGTTAAGTGCACTCAACCTCTTCCTTATATATCACCCATGCACTATAACAATTGTCTAGACTGGGTATAACAATATTACAGAGACATACCATATTTACAGGCACAATTAAAACATTTGGCTACTCGAAATTCTTCGTTTGAACAATAAAATCAAGAGTTAAAGGCATGCACAGATCGGGCAATTAAAAGGCCCAAAAGATTCGATAGTGTGATTATAAAAAATGCAACCAACTTCAATGCTGTCATTAATTCATAACTATCCAACCCTTCATTGTTTAATTTCTAGAATGGTAAAAGTGATTTTGATTTTATTTTATTATGTTATAAAAGTCAAATAGGAAGATTTATTTTTTATTTTCTTTGTTAATATAAGACTAACTACAAAATCGCACGATTATGTAGCTAGTCTATTTCTAAATGTTAGTTTGTATTTTTTTATAAATATCAATTTCATTTTGTCATCTACAGGAAAATAATAATTGTGGTGCTATTCACAAGCAGAAGCCATCTTGGATTATACGTTGTATAATTTACTAGTTTCTTCTTGTTTGATAAAACTTTGTCATTATGTAATAAATTTTGATAAACAAAATCCTACAGGAATTGTTTCCTATTGTACTAGTTTTGTAAATCAATATATTTTTTTGGGATTACACTCTATCTTGCATGATAAGAGTTTGTTAATCCAAGACTAGTTTAAATAGTGATTTTTGTTAGTAGTAAAGAACAAATTTTGTTGGGATACATTATGGACATGTGATTTGGGAACTGATATGGGAAAGCTATCCACCATTAGCTTTAGACCTGTGTGATGCTTATTCCATTGTGTTCTTCTATTGCCTCAGTCTTATGAAATATTATTATGTTTGATGCAGCTTTAGCCTTGTGTCATATGATGTTTCATATTGATTAGTATTTTGATGTTGTCCATAATTTGTCATTCCATTTTGTATGTGTGATCAATTTATCATTTGATTATTATTGAATTTATTCCTAATGTTAAATGATGGATAATATCAATACTCATAATTGAGTTTTATCTCATTCTTAAATATTGATTTTCATAAGGTCATAAGAGTTTTAATCAGTTATTATTTTGCTGGTATACTCTTGCTCCAACACATTACACGCTTCTTTGAATTTGTTCTGGAAGTACTAGTATTTTTCTACCACATGTTTCCCTTACATGAAGGACAAGTAGGAGCTCGAACGACACAAGAAAATAAGCTCAGTTTCGTTGATCAATTATAGGTTAGTTTGTGTGTTATTTAGTTAAATTATTCATTAATGAAATGATGATTGCATGAATTAGATTTGACTGTTTATGTATCGTTGTTCCAGTTGTATTCACTTAGTATTTATTAGTTTTAAATATTTAAACATTCAAAAAGAAAACAAAAAAATGTATGTGCTTTCTTTGTCTCTTTTAGAAACACTTTTAAGAACATTCATTTCGCAAGATTTTAAGTAAACCTAGCAAGTTGTATATAGAATTTTTATAATCATTTTTACATATTCATGTTTCTTGTTGAACACTTGTGATTAGTAAACTTATATTCTTAGTATCATAGCCTTAGATTAGTTTATTTATTTTATCATTTTTAGGAATTTAGTTGGCCAACGAAGCCATTAAACCCATCGGGTCATTTCATTCCAAATGGCTTGGGTTAATTAGACAACCCCGGTCCGTATTTGACCTTGTAGTTGATGGTGTGTCATTTACACCCATCACCACATTTGAAGAATTTTTGTAGAAAGTTTGGGTTGTCACTCAATCCCAAGAAGTATTTGTTTTCTATGAATGTCTGTAAGTTGTTGGGGTACAATGTCTCAGCAGAGGGGATAAGGATTGATCCAAGTAGAGTAGAGGCCATCAAGACTCCATGCCTCCCTAGGTCCAAGAAAGAGATTCAATCTTTCCTAAGTAAAATAAACTTTTTGAGAATATTCATCTCTAATTTTGCTACACTGGTTAAGTTTATCACATCCATGCTAAGAAACAAAAATAAGGTAAAGTGGACACTTGAAGCTAGGAATTATTTTGATCAAATCAAACAAGAAATGACTGAGGAACCTATTCTTATCATCCATGAGTATTCAAAATAATTTCTGATATTTTCTTGTTCCTCAAATGACACATTGGCTACTATTCTTCTTTAGAAAATCACAGATGGGATGGACCAACCCATTTCTTTCTTCAGCAGGGCACTAAGGTATGTAGAGGTTAGGTATGAAATTATGGAGAAGCATGCTTATGCTTTGGTTAAATCCCTCAAATACTTCAGGGTATATATTTTTCATTCCATAATTATTTCCTATATCCCATCAACTTCTTTGAAAGAAATCTTAATCTAGCCTGACATAGATGGAAAGATGAGTAAGTGGATTTCCAAAATTCTGGAGTTTTAACTTGAAATCAAGCCTACTAAGTTGGTTAAATGGAAAGGTTTATCTAGTTTGTTAGTTGAATCAAATTGTAAAGCACTCGAGGTTAATTTCATGAATGCAGATTTTGTATATCAGCAGACTAATATTGTCAGCAACAACTCACAAATCAATCCCAAATTGACAGAGTGTAATCAGTACAAGGACCTTATACATTTCTTGCAAACATTGCAGCCCCCAACTAGATTTGAAAAGACTAAGGTGAGAGATTTAAAACTCAAAACAATCAGATACTACATTGTTGATCCTGTTTTGTATTGGAAGGATCTTGTTGCGGTTATTCTAAGATTCTTAGACCCAAATGAGGCAAAGTAAACCATTTTTGAATTTCATGATATCCTATGTGGAGGCCATCATTTTTGGAGGACCACATCATATAAAATACTCAGAGATGGGTAGTTTTGGCCTAGTCTATTCACTGATGTCTGTGCAAAGATCAGGGCCTGTGATAAATTTCAGAAATTCTCAGGAAAGAAGCAACTAAAATATCTACCTCTGAAATCCATAATGGCATTTGGTTGTTTCTAGCAATGGGGATTAAATTTCATTGGAGAAATACATCCAACTTCAAGTGGCCAGCATCATTGGATATTGACTGCCACTGATTATTTCAGCAAGTGTATAGAATCCATTCCCACAAGAAATGCAACACATAAAGTAGTTGTTGGCTTCTTGGAAGACATTTTTTCAAGGTCTGGATTTCCTAACAAGATTATGAATGATAATGTTGCAAATTTTAAAGTTGAACCCCTGGTCAAGTTTTGTTAAAAGTTTTGAATCCAACTTATTTATTCTACTCCTTATTAGCCTCAAGGTAATGTCTTGGTAGAGTCTTCTAACAAAAGTCTAGTAAAGATCATCAAAAATCTGTTGGAGGATAACAAAAAATCTTCTGATTCAAAGATGAAATTTTCTCTCTGGGAAGATAGAGTAACCACCAAGAGATCAATTGGTACTACCCCATTTCAGTTGGTCTATGGGGTTAAGGTTGTCTTTCCTTCTCAACTTGCATTACCTATGGAAAATATTTTGCAAGATCAAAAAGGAGATCTATATGATATGGTCAGGAGGATGCATCGACTAGTGGAAGTACAACAGACTAGGGAGAAGCTCCTTGATAAAGCACAGAGCCATCAATAGAAGATCAAGCAAGATTTTGACAAGAAGGTAAACAAAGAATATTTCTAGCTAGGAGACCTGGTTCTCAAATGGGATGCAAAAAGGTAAGACAAGGAAAAAATGGTAAATTTGAAGCCTTATGGATTGGTCCTTTCAAGATTTCTAAATTTTTTCAAAATAACACTTATAAATTACATAACTTGGAAGAATCTGAACTTTCTTGTAGCCTAGTTAATGGGCATTCTCTAAAGAATTTTTTTTCTTGAATCCATGAGTGGATTTCCCTTCCATTGTAAACATCAATTTTGGTTTGTTTTTGTTCCTTTTGAATAATGACCCCATAGCCCTTGGATAAGATACTGAAATTGCTTGTTCTTGGCAGCTCATAGGGAGCATGCCATCCCCTATGGAGCCAATGTTATCACATAGATTTTAAAGGGTCAATAAAATATTTAGTTTTATTTTGAGTCATAGTTTTACCTTAGGTTATAGGTTTTATGTCCCTTTCCCATAACCATTTTTCATTTTTTTGGTATGAATAAATTATGATTAGTTTGGTTTTGGTTTGAAGATTCATTGAGTGACATCTTTTAAAAATTTGTCATCATTACCTTGACGTGTCACTTTCTCCATGTTGTACGTTGACCCGTCCTCCTATAACTTTGCTTGTTAAAATGTCAAATATAGTCTGAGTTGTATGTTTCCAACTCACTAGGAGAGTTCATAGCGCCTTCAAAGTACATATTGCATTTATAGTCATCATTTCTCTTAAAGGGTCATGTCAATTGGAGATCTCCTTGATTTCAGAGTTGATTTTTAAATCAATATCTAGGGATTATTGTTATGAATTTTTTAACCATTTTCTCTAGGTGTGCAAATCATCCTCCATCTTGGTGCCACGCACTGGTCTTATAGACAGGAGTTGCGCATTTCGCTGTGAACTGGTTGCAGGGGATGAGTTGGCAATTAGACCACTTGAAGGCACTCCTATGTAAATATGAAAATATCAACCTTCACCTCCATGCTACCAGGTACTCTATGATCTTTTCTACCTTTTTTAAAGGTTTGGAAAGGGGTTAATGGTTGTTCCTCTTTGTGATGGTGTGAACTGATGGATGGTGCTATGAACTATCTCACCAATCTGTACATAAGCTTCAGAACCCTCTCCTCATGCTCTGTATATTATCCCTTGAATCCATAAGCATCCATGAGCCTGTATTACCTCATCTATTAAGCCTTGGCCTCTCCATCTCTCATCCCACACAACTTTTCCAAACCCTTTCCTTGGCGTCGTGGGCTCTGTGCAGTCAGCGAGCATTGCGAACTATTTGTTCCAACACCCTTTGCAAAGTATTCTTTCACCAAATCATCATCTTTTCACACTACTTTTTGATTTGATTATGAATTTAACCCCATTTTTAGCCAATTTTATTGTTACTTAGAAGCCATTTCAATGTGAAAAGTTTGTTTTCCCTTTTCTCATTTTTTACAGTGGTCATTTCCCTTGCTTCTCTGTTTTCACTTGTGTAATTATTTAGTACCGTGAGAAATACTTCCTAGCTAGTACTAACGGATAATAAACAAAACAAGGTTAAAAATGAATGGGACATTGTGAGGAAAAATCCTCATGATATGAAACTATTTTTTGACAAACCTTTGATCAGGAAGGTCTTCCAAAGAGTGGGTTATATTAATTTCAATCAGAAAATGTAGAGGGGGCACCCAGAGGTGGCTAAATAATTCACACTAAACTTTGATGGAAACAAGACCAAGTTTGGGATACTAGAATTTGAGGTATCTGAGAGGACCATATCAACAACAACTGAGATACCTAGTACTAGGAAGAGATGGTTCAAGGCCATGACCCTAAACATTCCCTTTTCAAGGGAGTTTCTCAAACCAGAATACCAAGAAGATAATTTTTCAAAGGGTGTGCCTAGAAACCATATGTTCGAGGGTTTTGATAAAATGATGAAGATAATTCACATATACTTTACCTGTGAAGGGAGATTTAACATGATCTATCAATACCACACAAGGCTACTACTACACTTCACAGGAAAAGATGCTATGAATCTTCCTTTCTACTTGCTGATAAGTATTGGAAAAATGTCTGACAGGGTTCAGGCTAAATCTAAGGCAGTTGATACAATTTTTTTCCATTCAGGACTGATAAAGATGATGGTAATGGATGAATTAAGAAAGAAAAACATGGAATGGGAAAAACTCATTACTTCTTCAAATTTTTAGCTTAACATTGCTCCTACCCCACAATATAAGGTACAAATCCCTCTATAGGTTGACAAGACTGTACAGCTGGGGATGAACAAGAAAATGAAGAGAATTGGGTCTATAAAAAATGGTAAAGCAACAAAGGAACACGAAGAGGAAGGAGGATCTTCATAGTTTCTACAAAGAGAGGTTTTACCTTTTCTAGCTCCCAAACCAGTAGAGACTCCTTCAACTAGATCCATAGGTTTGAGAGAAAGAAAGTTGTTGTTCTCTTCACCAGATGCTGTAGACAAGGTCAAGGCTAGGAGACATGTTACTAGAGCATACAAAAAACAAGAAAGCATTGTGAAGAAATTTATAGTGGGAGCCCCCATAAGGGTAAAAGTGTACCTATTAAAGAGCCCATTGAAATTATAGACATAATTACTCCTCTATAAAATCCTACCTTTAAGAGGCTAAATAGACAACTTAAAGAGGCAAGGACTGAAATTGCTAAACTAAAAAGGGAGGAGTTGGTTGAAAAGAAGAAGTTAAATTAACTTATGGAAATGTATTGTGGAACTCTTGACAAGGATAAATTTATAGCTAAAAGGTTTTGACCTCTCCACAGGCAACTTAGGAACTTGTACAGACAGAACATAGCCTACTAGAGTCAGATCAGAGGGATAAATATGGAGATACAACCTTTCATAGAGGATATGTCCAAGAATAATTTGGATATATTAGCTAAATATGCCACTAGGAGGATCTCTAGAGTTAGAAAGTGAAGAATATGAACACCTTGACTCATACCAATTTTTGATAGTTTCTTACTTTTGTATTTTTCAAATTTGAAGAGAGTCATGTTTGATAAATCAGGGTTCAGTTGTGGATGTGTTAGCCTTATTATGTATTATATCACTACCATATGTTATTATAGCAGTTTATGACACTTGGGATAATTTTGGAGTGTTTTTGATACGTCTTCAAATGAAAAGAGAAGCTACAAGAGAGTTCACAATGCCTGACACTACGAACTATGATGAGAACTCTTGATCTAGAGGTTTTGGAGGAATAAAAAATTTCCAGATGGGAATATGAGTATATGAAAGTTTTTGGAAGGTCATTTGAAGGCTGGAAGGACACCTGACAAAGGGAGATGTGCTCAAAGTACACATCATCGAGCACATTTAAGATGATTTAGGAGGTTACCACCATTAGCCTAGTTTTTAGTAGTTTGTTACTTTTTGTTGAACAACTGTAGTTAATCCACCTTCAGGTGTGGGAATCCTATGCTAGAAGGGGAATTCAAATTGTAAATATGTCATTGACAACCTAGGCTATAAGATATACATTTAAAATCATTTAAGGGTTTGAAGGATTGTAATGAGACTCATACTTTTGAAATTGTGAAGTTAAAGAGCTATCTCCGGATTTTGTGTATTAGACCTGAGAATTTTTTATTAATAGAAATCAGTTCCTTTCCCATTATCTTATTTCTATCTTACTCTAATTCTACTATCATTTGATTTATTGTATATGTATTACAATGAAGGTTTTGTTGTGATGCTGCTATAATTTTATCAGAGTTTATCTTTTGATTCAAGAAGTTATTATGTCAAAATGTTTTCCTCATATGTCTGCTAGTATTTCCTGATGTGAATGGTAGAAATTTTCATTTTCTCACTAAATTCTTCCATTTATTAATTTTACTCTTTAAAACCATGATCTAAGTTACCCAAAACCTCATTTGTTGATACATCTTTCCTGGAACCTTCTATGATTTTCTTTTTTCTGACTTAGTTTTGATCCATTTGATTTCATCATAAAAACTTATTTTTAAAACTTACTGATGGGTGTTGAGATTACACTTTAGCAGTCAAAGTGTGACTTTCAGTTATAACACAAGGCATGGCATGTCAAGGCAAGGCTAGGCATATCAATTTTTCTGATCATGTCAATTCAATACAAGGCATGTCAAGGAAAGGTATTTCAATGTAAGGAATTAAGGAATGAAAAGGAAATGCATGGCATGTTAAGGAAAGGAATGGCATGGAAAGGCAAGGCATGGAATGTCAAGGCAAGGCATGGCATGGCATGTCAAGGAAATGCAAGATATGCCAAGGCAAGGCATGTATTGTCAAGGCAAGGCATGGCAAGGCTAGGCATGGCATGCCAAGGCAAGGCAAGGCATGACAAGTTAAGGAAAGACATGTCAATGAAAGGAATGGCATGCCAAGGCAAGGATAGGAATATCATTTTTTTATGATATTTACTAACGTTTATTAGAATTGTTGAATGTTTTACATCATTGGAATGCCATCTTAGCTGTAACTTATTTGATATTTTATTATCGTATGTGCAGTTTGGTATGATGCAATATGATTATCGTTTCATTTGATATGTTGTAATATTAGATATATAATAGATGAATTAATTATTGCATGAAATAAATAATAACTTTTTATTCTAAATGTTTGTTTTTGCAGAACAAGGATCTTCCATAATATCCAAATCATCCTCAACAAATAGATCCGGATCATGATGTTGGGTCCAATGATGAGATGGAAGATGATGCTCATGATGACACATATACAGATGATAATGATGTCATTGCCGATGCAAATGAGGATGATGACAATCATGATGATCATGATCACGATGGTGATGATGATGTTGAGGCAGTTGCTGGTAGCAACCAATCACATTCCTGATCATATAGACTGCATCATGGATAATTTTTGATATATTTTTATAAGCCCTCTTTTCATGGTTACTATCATATGTATCATTTTCATGGCCTCTAGTACCATATTATTGAGTTGTATCATTTTAACATGTTTCATGTTGACTTATATTGTTTGGACATGACATATCATATTGACTTGTATCATTTTGTCTTACATAATTGATCATTTTTATTTATATCATTTGTACATGATGTATCATTTTGACTTATGTCGATTGTTGGACATGTATCATTTTTAGATGATATTGATATACTGGCATATATATTTGAGTTTCACTTTTTTTAGTTATATATGATGATGATCTTATCAATATTGACTCGTCAATTTTTATATATTGAAAGTGGTTGATGATTTTTGGATGCATATTCATTGCATATCATGGTTTTGATTTACTGCTCATGATGGATGTTGTCAAATTCACTTAAATTATAGATATTTGACTCACTTGTTTTAATTCTATATGATGATCATGTTATAATAATTATCTTGTAATTTTATATATACTGGATGTTGTAGATTCTATTTTGATGGAGATTTAATAAGTATAATGATGTTGTTAATTTGTATGAATGTACGTTTCCCTAAAGAATTATTTATAAATGTTATCCTATAAAATATTTCAAATGCATTTATATGACTTAATATATAATAGTATAAGTTATTTAAAAGACATGATATATTTAACTAATTAAATTGAAATAAAACATATTACATTAATAACTGTAAGAAAAACAATAAGCATTTTTGGAAGAAAGAAAGGAAGCAACAATGAAATCCAAATTGGAAGCCACACCATAAGCAAAACTCGACGCCAAACTAGAAGAAAAAAAGGAAGAAAAAATAGATGTAAAAATGGAAGGCAAACCAAAAGACAAAATGGAAGAAAAATTGGAAGCCATATTAGAAGCAAAAATGAAAGCAAAATTGGAAGGAATATCAGAAGAAAAAATGGAAGAAACACCTAGCGCTAAACTTGCTGCTATTCCTGGAGCCAAACTAGAAGAAAAATTTGAAACCATATCAGAATAAAAACTGGACATAAAATGGGAAACCAAACCAGACGCAAAAAAGGAAGCAAAATTGGAAGGCATATCAGAAGAAAAACTGGAAGTAACACTTGACACTAAAACTGACGCTATTCCTGATGCTTAACCTAGTACTAATTTTGGTTATAATCCTTGTGCTATTCCTGGTGCTAATACTAGTGCTAAATATGGTGTTATTTTTTATGCTATTCCTGACGTTATTTTTTTGACGCTAAATCTGGCGCAATTATAAAAATTCCATATTGCACCCAGTTTTGCGCCAGAAAAGGTGTCTGATTCATGGAGTAAAATACACTAAATTTCAGCACTATTTTAGGCACTAATTGCATGTTTTGTTGTAGTGATGGTTTAGATATTTTTATTTGATCTCAGCCACCAATGATTGTTTTGAGCGACATTCATTAGTGTTGTGCCAGGGGATTTTGTGGAAATCGCACCACTTTCTAGTGTCCTTCTTCATATTTCCATTACCCTTCTTTTCCTGTGGTTTGGACTATTTTTCTGGAGGCTGGTTGTTAGGGCCATATTTACCATACTTTGGTTGTTACAGATTTTTAGATCCGAACTCCTATTTTTTCTGGTGCATAAATTTCTTCTTGATTTTGACAACATATCATTAAGCATCTCCCAATGATGAGATATCCAAAAACTCCATTTTGGTTTGGATGTACTTGTGTAGAGCCTCACGATATTTCAAAACCAAATTCCACTCATAATACTTGATACCCAACTTGGTGCGCAAGGTATTGAAGGTATTGGAAAACTCTGGCAATGATTGGCCCCTATCTTGATGCGCCATGGTCCATCGCATGTACTGGTCTTCACAGTTTCCAATAGGGTAGTACTATTCCTTGATGATATATATGAAAGATTCCCAAGTGGGTTCAACCTCTAACATTCCAGAATCCTCTGTGGAAACTTTCTCACAGTAAGTTTCCCATCAATGTTTGACATGGGGGACAACCTTAAGGAGAGAGAAGGTGATATTTTTCCTTTCAGAGAGATTATGCACAAAGAAATAACCTTCTAGCAGATTTAACCATTTTTCCAGAGAATCTGCATCAATTTGACCTTCAAATACAAGAATATCAAAATTAACTTGCACCTTGAAAGAATAAGTTCCTCCAAAGTGGATGCTTGATGAAGAGGCATCTTCTATTATCGACAGATGTCGAAGGATTTGGGAAAAAATATCCATCATTTTGTCCCTCTGTCGTGTGAGAGCTTGCTTGAGAAACAAATTAATATAATCTTCTACTCTGTCATTTCTCTTGTCTTCAACCATAGAGGGTTTCTTCAGCATGCGAGAGAGTGAGGGATATATGCTAAAAAAAAGGACCAAGAGCAACTTGCTCTGATTCCACTGATCCAGATTATTTTGAGCACGAAATGAGAGAGAAGATATAGAAAAGAAATATACATAGATATTGCAAGAGAGATAATAATATAATAGAGATATAACAAAGATATAAAAATAAACATGGAGATACAATAATACACAATTTCTATTAATGAGTGAAATGTACAGAACTGTAAAATACAGAGTGAATGAACTTCGTAGAATGGTGGCGTCTTATCTATGAGAAGAGATGTGACAACTGCGCTCATTCATAAGGATATGATGATGCTTACAATGAGGCTCCAAAGGCCCTTTTAACATAATGAAAGTACAAGACCCTAACCCTGTAAGATGAAATTCTAAAACGTTTGTAGGCCCTGATGGGGTAGTTGATACGTCTCTTCCCGATGACGTAACTTTTTCATACAATATCTATTTAGGGTGTTCTACACCTCATCGAAAAGGTCTACACCTCATCAAAAAGGTATATTTGAGAAGTACAACTTCTATTGGGGGTCAAGGTCTTCCATAAAAAATAGTTTCCCCCAAAAAATTCCAAAATAACGTCGTTTAGGGCCTCAAAATGGCCCTGAAAGTTTGGGACTTGAAAAACTATAAAAAACTGCCAAAATGGAAATTTTTTATTTGAGCCATTGTAATAGGTGGGTGGCCACCAATATCCATCTAGATCACCAACATGGTCACCAAATCCATAAAATATTCCTCCATTGATCCTAACATCCAAAAGAGTCTAACTCTTCACAACTCCAAAACCCTGAGGATATATGGACAACCTAAAATAAATAAATAAATACATCCCTCTCTGACCTATAGTAATCTCCATTGAAGCCCCCACTCATGCCATTTCCTAGTACATTGCTAAAAATCTTCAATCATTTCTTGGCAAAACCTCCTCTTTTATTAAAGATTCCATCGATTTCATTCATAAAACTCGAAATCTTCACCTTGATGACCAAGAAATTATTTTCAAGCTTTGATGTTGTTTCCTTATTTACCAAAAACATTGTTTCTGAAGCCCTCAACTTGATCTCCAAAATCGTTGATCCCAAAAACTTAAACCTTATTGAAATCGGTCTATCCTCCACCTTCTTCACCTTCAAATGGGTATGCTATGAACAAAACAAAGGTACATATGTGGGGTCATCTTTATCTCATGTTGTTTCCAACCTATTCATGGAACATTTTGAAACATTGGCCTTAAACAAGTTCCATCTCAAACCCAAATGTTGGTTTAGGTTTGTTTATGACACATTTTTTATTTGGCCTCATGGCCACTCCAACCTTACTTCCTTTTTAAACCATCTTAATAGCCTTTTCCTTCACATCCAATTCACTATGGAAACCCAAAAGGACAACTCCATCCCCTTTTTGGATGTCCTTATTTCTCGAATTCCTCATGGCTCCCTTACTCACTAAGTTTATAGAAATAAGACCCACACTAATACATACCTCAATGCTATTTCCCACCACTATCTAGCCCAAAAATCCATTTTCCTTAAAAAATTGATTACTCGTGCCCTCCACATTTCTTCCTTCCAATTCCTCACTGAAGAAAAATCCACCCTAACCAAGGCCCTCCTATCCAATGGTTACTCTCTTTCCTAGATCAACCAATATTTTCACTCTACTAATAAACCTAAACCAAATTTAACTTCATCCCCCTCCCCTCCTCATTCTCTCATCTCCCTGCCCTGCATCCAAGGAACCACTAATCTGATTTCAAAACTCCTGGCGAAGAAGAATATTAGAACTTTGTTCAAACTATACAAAACCCTTAAAAAATGTTTCAAAATTGCTAAAGACAAATCTGACCTGATGTTGGGCTCAAGAGTTTACCAAATACATTACTCCTATGGAAAATCTTATGTAGGTCAAACTGATAGATCCTTGAAATCCCATCTCCAAAAGCATATAACTGATATGACCCACAACCGAATCTCCAAATCAGCTATCTTCGAACACTCCTTCAAATCCAAGTACCTCATATTCTTTGACCAAACTAAAATTCTAGCCTTATCCCCGTACAACTCCACTCAGATCATTCAGGAAGCTCTCGAAATAGAAACACGTCCTAATAATTTTAATCACAAAGATGGCTACAAACTCAACCAATCTTGGAAACCCACCATCCACCACCTTTATCAGTAGGATTCCTATGTGGAGTTCCATTTCCTACACTATCTCCATTCTCCCCCTTCCTCCTTTTATTATTCATTGCTTTTCTTTCCTCACATTCTCTTGGATTATTCTGTCTCATTTCACTCATCACAGGGAATCCTTATCTTTTCTCTTTGGTTGCTCTAGGTTTATTCACATTTATTCATTTTACATCATTTTCAATTTAATTATTATATTATATTATATTAATATATTATAGTATGGTATTATCTTACCAACATTATCATCTTTCATTAATTAGTAATCTACAACATCACCTTATCTTCATTACTATCATTATTAGATTATATTACATGTTAAGCCCTAATGTTGGCTCATTACCCCTTAATTGGGGCATATTAGAGTAGTAATGCTATTTTATTCACGTCGGCTTTAGGCCATTAGTTGTAATTTAGATTAGTAATGATGTCGGCTTTAGGCCATTATTTGTAATTATACCTCCTAGTCTCCTATATATACCAAGGAGACATTTTCATTTTGAATCATCTTGGACTTGAACATTTAAGTGGGGTAAAAGGAGGTTGCCCCCTTGAAGAGGATTATTATCTGAAATTGTCTCTTTTTCAAGGCGTTAAGTACTTTTCCTGAGGTTTTTATATGCTATATTGATGTTTGGTTCTTAACATATGGTATCAGAGCTCAAGGTCTTGGGGTTTCGCTGCTACATCTGAGACACCGTGACATTTTAGATATAACTTTTTTTCTACAACATTTCGGAAGGAACCGCTTGGAGGGTATTTATCCGACGGATCCAGGTATGTTGGTTTCAAAATTAAGCTCCTGAAGCTTTATACTTTCAGAGATACAGCCTATACAAGATAGGACTATGGAATCATCCTGAAATGAGTCATTGAGGCATTTTCGCTATAAAAACATTTATGTAACGTTTCGGACACTGCCCTCTGGAGAACATTTAAATAAATTATTAGTGTATCTGTGGTAAAATTTTTAGCTTCTGGTTCATCTTAAATTTGTAGATACACCCTGTGTAAGATAGGGTATCTGACTAGCCCTATTGACTAGTCTCAAGAAGGTGTTCTAGGTAAAAAAATCATAACATCTTCATAGAGTATCCAAATTGAGTGGGACTGGTTGCATTGGATCGTGGATAGTCTTTAGTATTTTGGGTACGAGTTTCAGAATTTGATATCAATTATTTTGTGCGGGGAATTCTATACAAGTGAGATCTCCTGGAAAGGCCAAAAATCGACAAGTTGTGAGGAAGTTACCGTAAATTCCACTT
>SNQJ01S0022051.1:42617-73672 GCA_010110895.2 Picea sitchensis | reverse complement strand
CTTTTCAAAACCCCAGATTGCCAGGGACGTCTCCCTTGGGTTTAGCCACCCTAAATAGAAAGAGCCCCCCATCGAGATGACAGTGGGTGGGGAAGCTCCTGTTACGCTAGTTTGATCCTTACCCTTCAGCTACTTGACCTGGACTACAAACTGAGCGATAACAGGAACCCTTCACAAAAGCTTAAAACCCTTACCTTTTCTTACTTGTTCGAATTTTTCTTCCATCCCGATTAACAAATCGGGCCCTCCTTCACCTATGTGAACTATCACCTTGGATCGATTTCTAGATCGGACCCGTTTAAGAAATTGGGCCCCTCCTCAGCTATTCAAATTGTCACCTTGGTTCAATTTCAAGACCGAGCTCAATTCCTCAATCGATCCCCTTCTCACTGTTCGAACTATTTCCTTGGCCCGATTTCAAAGTTCGGCCTTGATTCCTCAAATTAGGGCCCTTCTCACTATTTGAACTGTTGCGGAATTAGGCCCCTTCTCACTGTTCGAGTTGTTGCCTTGGCCTGATTTCAAAGATCAAGCATGATTCCTTGAATTTGGCCCCTTCTCTCTTGTTCGAACTAATGCCTTTCCCTGATTTCAACGATCAAGCCAGACTCCTCAAATGGGTTAGGTCTGTACTCCAAAGAAACAAGTGGCCCTTTGTAGAAAAGACCCCTAGCAAGGAATCTCCTTGTGGGTAGCATAATCATTTTAAGTTAGGACTTGCACACGTGACCCTAATTTCACGGGATTAAGAGAGAGTGGTGGCCCCAAATTGCAATTTAACAAAGAGTTTGGTTAGCAGCTCGCGGGATTGAAGGATTAAGAGAGTGGTGGCTCCAAAGCTCAAGTTAGCAAAGCGTTTGGTTAGCAACTCAAGTTAACAAAGAGTTCGAATAGTAGCTCATGAGATTCAAGGATTAAGAGAGTGGTGGCCCCAAAGCTCAAGTTAACAAAGAGTTTGGTTAGCAACCCGTGAGAAATTGAAGTTTGTCATCGATTGCCCCAAAGATGTTTTCCTAACGGAATATGGGTCACATTTTTCCCCAACGATGTATAAGTAAGAGAGTTGTATTTTTTACACAAGAGGCTTTTATTTGATTGTCCAATTTTTTAGTAGCCAAAGAGGGTGAAACAAAGGCAAGGGCCTTCAAAGATTGAGGATTTTCCTGGAGTATCACGGTTTTTCACTAGAAAATAGCATTCTCCTCCTTCCACTTCTTAGCTCTTTCATTCTCATTCTCATTGTAAACATTTTCTGAGTAACAAGCTTTGTAAAGGGAAGCAAGAAGGCCTAGGATGGTGATTTTGTAGTCCCAACCCTTGGTGCAATTTTTTGTATAAATAAATTGGTTGTTTCAAATATGAGACTCTATAATCCCCAACATTGGCACTATTGTTTGATAAATGAACTGTTAGACTTATTTTAAAATCAAGATTGAGGCTATTGTCGCTAGTCAATAATAAATTCAAGCAAGTTATGTCAGTTTTTCCTCTATGTTTTTTGTCTTACATAATGTTGAATAAACTAATGGATCTATGCTTGTCTTGCCCATTGGTTTTCTGTCTAATAACTATGTGCTATGAAAGTAGTTATGCCTCCTCCTTTGCTCATAGTTGTTATCTTTTCTGAGTTATTTTCCAAGCCAAACTAGATTATGGTGCCCATGTTCARAAGATCATTTATATGGCTGAATCACAAGGAGAGATTGGGGAGGCCTGTGGGGAATCAAAAGGATTGATGTAGTGGTAAGAGCTTCTTTGCTCGACTTGCATTAGTAGCTAGGGCTCGCTAAAAGGAAAGAGATAAAAATGAGCTAGACGTCATAGCCACTACTTGATGTTGAAAAGATTGTAATAAACGAGAATTGAATTTGATAATGAATATCTATTTGGGATCGGAGATGGAGAGAGACTTGGAGTTTGTAGAACGTCTCAATGTATTATTGCACCATTTGGTTGAAAAATGTTGGAGTTGTAGCCATTGTGCCCAGAGTCCTTCATTATAGCATGGTGGATTAAATCATTCTCTAAGTGTTGTGCAAAATGTATCCTAGTATGTGATTGGGTGGGAACTAGCAATGGTGTTCACCTCATCATTGAGTTCAATGCAATGGGATGCCTCCTTAGTAGAACGATTGTGTGCTTGTTCCCACCATTGTGTAGCCAGTCCTTCTAGATGCAAGGCAACCATAGTGATCTTGTCACGTTCTAGCAGTTCTTAGTTGTGATTGAAATAGGATGAGAAGGATCCAATCTAGGAATCGACTAGTTTTCCCTTAAAGGAGTTGACGAATTGTAAGAGTGTCCTTGGGATCCCAATGTAGTCTAGGGTTGGCTAGCAGCTTATTTAGCATCGTTGTTGATTTCAGTTCTACAAACTATTCTAGCATGGCCTACATTAATTGAATCTAGAAATATGGAGTTGTGGGTGTTTAGTTGGTAGAGTAGTTAGTGTAGTTAGTGTAGGTCTCCTTAGTAGGAGCCACAGTATTTGGAAAAAAGGGTGCTTTTGAGGGAATGGATCCCTATTGGTGCACAACTACAAAAGCTTGATGTGGAGGGGATGGAGCCCTCCTTGTCTTACTTTGCTTGCTTGGCCAAGAAAGCCAACAACGCAAGCTTTAATACCAATTAATATATTGATAATGCAAGAAACTATTAGATGTGAGTAAGCTACGAAAAACTCACACATGCTCTTTATATTATGCTTCCTTATGGGTAGGTTACAATCCAAAAGGGGAGATGATCAAAGTTGACCTTATCTCTAATACATTAAAATATAGTATCCACTAACTATCAATTATACTATTAAGAGTGTTGTCAAATTCTATTTGATGGTCCTTGTTGGTCCTGAGATTAAACTTAAGGCTCAAAGGATAATGTCAGGCATCGGGAAAGTTTATGAGAGTGCATTTAAAAGTGATTTTTTTACCTTAGTTATATGAGAAAAAATCCTTAAATGAAATTAACAATTTGACAGCACAGAGGTCGTATTTCGTGTCTGAGTCAAAATTGTAATATTGAATGGAGCGAGAGAAAGATACAAAATTGTAAAACAAAGCAGGGCATCATTCACTGAAGAGTCCCACCTTGTTGTAGTAGAAGAAAAGAGATAGTGTAACCTTGAATAAAGTATAAAATGCAGGAATCTACACAGCAAGCAGGTTTTGATTTACTCACAGTAAATGCAGAGGAAAAGTTGCTTACCTAATAAATTACCGATACAATAAGATTACAGTGGTTGTTGTACTAAATTGAAATCAAACATTTATCAAGGAATACATAAAGAAATGCTAAGAAATGGAAAACAAAGAAACACATAACCCAGATTTAACAAAACTTGGAATCTATGTCTGCACTTGTATTAATTCTCTATAAGGAGAGTTTTCTCTATTACAATCGGCAAGAAGCAGCCTGAAATAAGTCTTCAATCTATATATTTATACAAAATGGTCTCAACCCAAAACGGTTGGACTTCTCATAATTTAAAAAGTAGTAAATATTACAACATGCAAAACTGAAAAGTTCCATTAGCATCTTCCTCTGTCTCTTCGTTTGCTGGCAGAGACGTTTCTCCTCCTCATCCTGTAGCCTAGAGACAACTGACATCTGATCTTGACCCGTATGAGTAGTATGGACATGTTGTCTTACTTGTTTCCAGATGTGCTTGCTTTCCCATATTCGACACATTGGATGCATCTGCTCACTAACTGTACCACCAACCCATAAGGTTCAGTTGTTTCATTTGCTTCAAAAACGTATAGCTTCTTTTCTACCCGAGGCAACATTTCCTGTATCTTCTTTGCTCCCAAAGAAGTGACCTGTAACTGTAAGCTTGGGTTTACTATCCACCTGTTTATTTGGATAAGGTCAATTTGGTTCATTTGTTGGATGGTCGTCATGGCTTCTTCTTTGTTTGTCCTAGAATTATATTGGTTCTTTGCTATGTCAATGTGTCCCAGGGCTTCGGAGATAGTATTTCCTTCAACATCAAGTAGCCCTTTGTCTAGTGGAGATAATGCTTCTAAACAAGCTTCGTTTACTTCTCTGGCCAATCTTTTTCTTTCGGCAAGATTTGTTTCCCAGGCCTTCAAAATTATGTCACCTCTAGTTTGCTTAGACAGAGACAATCGAGGAATATCCGATACATCATCTTTTGGTACTAGTAAGATAGCCTCCTGAAACTTGGCCCGAGCTGAACAGGCTTCTCTTTCTTTAATGTAAATGTTTTTCAGGGAAAGGTCTACTACCCGGTAACAATTTTGGATGGCTTCCACTTTTGTAAAGAGATCTTGTTGGGTTGATTCTAGCTTTTCATGTACTTCCAGTGCTTGAGCTTGGAAAGTTGCCATCTCTATTGTTGTACCTTCAGCCAAGTCTATCTTGGCTTGTAGTTGCTTGATTAATTCTTCCTGTTGAGTGACCAATCCTCTATTGCCCTGTGAGTTTTGATAGAGCTCATAAAGGTTTGCTTTCAGTTGTTGGATCTGATGTCTGTCATAGGCTCTGACTTGTTCAAACTCTTTGTTCATCTTATTTCTCACATCATGTTCCATATTCATTATTTGGTCTTGCAACTGCCCTACCAACAGATTTCTTTGTTTCAGTTGCTCCGCTAGATTTTCTACTAAACACTAATTGTTCGTGGCAAAGGCACCTAATGAGCCTGCCATTTCCCTAGCGAATTCTGTATCATCTAGACCCTGTCCATCATACATCATTCTTTTCCTTTTGACTGTTGCACCATCTTTTTGATGCGTTTCTCTTTTAACTATGGCCCTCCTCTTCTTGCTGAAAAAGAAGTCTGAAGGAGGCATTTCTTCGGCTGAAATCAGAGTAAGATCCTCTGTAAAAATCAGTGTTGCAAACATCGGCATCGGCAAAATATCGCCGAGGGTCTGAAAACGAAAATATCGGCAACATCGGGGAAAATATCGGAAAATGTCGTAAGAATGAAAAACAATGTTGCAAGAATGAAAATATTGGAAAATATCGCCGACCCTGATTTTGAAGATAATATCGCCAACATTGAGATATTATCGAGATGTTGGTAACACTGGTAAAAATGACTTCGGAATTGGGATTTCCTCAACTTGACTGTAAAGGTGTTAATGAAATAATGGGGCTACCTATCTCTGTGGACGGTTGTTGCTATGTTGTGTTGGTAGCCGGTTTATCTGGTGTAGACGACGATGTATCCTATCCCTTTTTTAGAAAAGCTTCAAACTGAGCTTTTGTTTGAGTACCTGGTGGGTTTGATAATGAAGTCTCCACTTCCTGCATTGAGACTTCGGCATTCTTCTAATTTTCCTCAGTACTCTGTTTGTTGGAACTTCCTGCCTCCAAACCCTGAGGTGTAGCTTCCTGTGTAGACGAAGGTGTTATTGGTTCTCCCTATAATACCTTTGGCAAACTATTCTTTCTGTGCTTTTGAAAATTGTATAAACTGTCTAGTTGATCTGGAGACAGAGTTCGGACTATGTTCAATACTTCCTCGTATGACCTGGCTCCCCTGAATATTTCATCCTGTGGGGAAATCTCGTGCACATACTTCTTTAAATTGTATTGAGCCAGGTGAGTTTCCACAATCTTCTGGGGATCGTGCCTTTTAAACTCAATATCAACTAACTTGACGTCTTCTAGAGCCGCAGCCTCTACTTTTGAATCGTCGAAGTCTAACAACGAAAACATACCAACTTGAAGAGCGAAGGTTGGCAATACATTTTTCTGGGCCGCTTTCAATTCTTTGCTAATGCCCCTTGTCACAGTCTGATAAGCCACTTCTCGGCATACTAGTCGATCTGGTAAAAATTTTGGGAGAGCATGGGGGGGGAACCGAGCACCCGAAAACCTTGATGTAGGAAAAGTTTTCCTCGATATACCAGTTTGCTATTTTTCCCAGGTTGGCCATGATTTTGTCTGAAATTCTGAGAGGTGGGCAACCGTATAGGGCGATATGAATCGACACCACTACATAATGACAGATTTCATAGAAGAAATCTATGGCTTTGTCCTCCCACAACTTGGAGTGATAGAAATGGATAGGCTCAGCATTGGTCGGGGTCCAACTCCAGCTCATTAGAGGGAAAGGAGTCACAAAAAAAATGGCATCCATGATGTATGCTGACATATAGAAAGGGGCAGGTTGCCCTTTGGACTTTGTCAATTGGTACCATGTGATTTCCTTAGCTAGGTTGTCTAATAACATCTTGGCCCAGTTGAAAGAGTAGCCCTCGGCCACTTCATGCATAATTGGTACCCGTGCCAGCAGGAAATGAGAGGAGTCATTTTTCCCGAATATCCTACATAGCATCATAGCCACATAATCATATGGGCGTCTAACGATGTTGTGGCATATATGTCGTGAGTGTCGGCTCTGAATTTCTCAGGGTGCCCCCACCAGTGCTTGATTAAATCAAGGTAGTTTTTCTCATATTGTGTGCACTCCTATTTGTCAAACTCCATTATGAATGCAACATTGTAACTATATTTAAAAACGGGGGATAGTTTATCCATTACTTGTATATGCTCCGGTCGAAAAGACCCAACAACAACCTTCTGTGAATTGCAAATGCTCCTGGTTGAAATGTCGACATTCTTCAGGGCCCCACCTATCATGTCGTTATACGGCATGAGCCTCGGTCGCGCGGCTATTTTGTGTAGCTCTGACTGAGCTATATCCATGAGTTTAGTCGCATGAGTTTCAGTCACTTCGTCACCTGAATCCTCTGAGCAATTTATAAGCTCGTGCTCTAGAATATCGAACACCTGCGTCCATGATTTTACAGTACCGATGGCTCTCGGTGAGGTGTCTGACAAAACATCTGTGTTCGGATTTGCGCTTTCACCAGCTTCTTTAGCCATCTTTCGCGGTGCCATGATATTAATGAAATCAGAACTGGGTTACCTGTTACAGGAGAATGTGTGAGCTCCTCAGTTGGCTAAAACTTGTTATTCTGTGAGAATCGAAATGGAATTCAAAATCATGCATTTGTATTCGCCTTAAGCGTATTGATCTGAGAATACCTTCACTGACGATAAATTTATTTATCTTAATGAGAAAATCTAGGCGGCGATCTGCAATCTATATCGAAATCATTGTCATTGATTTGTGATTAATGCCATTAATGTTGGTGGTTCGCTATCGGGGACTTGGGTGAAATAAGTTTGAGATCTCTCGAATCGCGAATTCACGAAAGATTAATTATGGGGTAATCTTGTTTAAAACCTTAATTAATCGTATTTAACTTCAAATGTTTTCAGGCAATCGGACTTCGGGATTTTAATAGTAGCTCGAGATAGAATCTCTGAAACCCGAAACTGTGAAATGATTAATCTTCTGATAATTATTTTTTAGTTTTAATTAACCCTGCTTAAGTTTGAAGTGTTTCGGAGGTTCGGACTTCGGGATTTTAGCATGCGATGGATGGCAAAGGTTCGAACTCCGAAATGCGAAGTTATTAACTAACTTTTAATCAAGATTAACTTAACTAATTGAGATTTGATATTTCGGCATTTTGTTGCTTCGTGGATTAGCGAGTTAGCATTTTATTATATTTCTGAAAGGTTGTTACCCGTAGTGATGTGTTGAAGATGACGTCATTTTAGGTGACGTGTCGAGACCAGGGGATGCCATGTGTCACTTAAAATCCTATGAATCCTCGGCTGAAAAGGTTGGAAATKGATGACACGTGTCAATCCAGGGAAGACTCAGAAAGGGTACATGTGTACTATGACTAGGATCCTTCATACACTTTTCGGGACTTTAAACGTTAAGCCCTGACAAAACGCCCGAAGCGCGAAGCTCCGAAGCGACCTCTAGTGATTTGACCTTTTAACAATCAAGCGGCTCCAAATCTCAAGGAAAAAGGGATCATTTGATCAATCGGGGGAACATTATCGACGAAGGACATCGTGTGCGCTTTATGACTGGAAGTAAATTTGATTTAAATATTTGAAAGTCGACTTCTGAGTCATTATAAAAGGATGAAGTTCGAGAAGGTAAAGCTCAAAGCTTAGGATTTATATGTGTTCCAACAGTGCTTATACAAAATATAAACCTAGTCTTAATTACTAGATAGTTGCTCATTAATGTTCACAAATGCCTCGAGGTTCGAATTTTGTACAGGTGAAGCCCAACAATATTTTAGATAAGTTTCCTTCCAAGCCCTTAGCATGTATTCCTTGAAACAATATTTTTTGCAAAATTGATATATAATAACTAATAGAAATGAGAAAACAGTGCAAAATGTTTATCTTTGTTGACATCAAGAGCAATAACTAAATTTTAATAATTTATAATGAAATATTTGAGCTCACAACTTCAACAACATGTGATATGAGCATAGCCATGGTTTCTTGGTGCATAGCCTCACATGCATTAAGAAGCACCCATCCTCTACAACAACCTCCTCCATATAGACCATTCTTGCATTATTCAACTATGTGCACCAACTTAACACTACACCCCTCGCCCAAGGGGCATCGCCCATGGGAACCTACCATTGCCACCAATGGATGGGGTCAAGGGGCAATGCCCTAGTGTCCTTCTACAATGTTTGGCACCGTAAATCCCCACGATGTATGCCAAGTTCAAGCATGTGCACACACCTTTCAATGGCATGCACATTTTCATTGTTCGTGCATGCACTCAACAGTACGCTTGTGCTAGGAATGTCGAATGCTTTGTGTGCCAACACATGCATTTACAATGGCACATTGGGAGACAAATGCTAACCAACAGTTACAAAACCAAATCGCTTCAGCAACTAAGCAAATGTTCTTCTTGCTGATATGTAATTCTATGTATAGAATGTATGATAGAAAATAACATAGTAGCAAAGCATTTTTTAGCCTCTCTCTCACAAAGCAATGTACAGATCTTTTCACAATAATACAAATGTTGCTATGATTTAATTTTGCTTTGTGTACGTCTTATGCATTCTTTTCTTCCTTTCCATGGGTTGTGTTCATTTTATTCAACTATCCCTACCATGAGGCTATGGGTTGAATCAAAATGTTAATCACATATCAATTTTTTGTTTGCTAGTAATTAAATATCCTTTTTATCTAGAGGCTTTCCTAATGTCTTTTAAGGTAAAATAATAAACACATTAGCATATTATTATGTTTGCTAAGAATGTGTCCAGTGGCTCTTTGAGGTTAAAATTGTGTTTGGACTCCACTTAATGATGAATAAGAAATTCTCCATCATAGAAAATTTAGAATAATTTGTTTTGATCTAAAAATTTTGTTTTCTTAAATTCTTTATGATTTGATTTGATTACTTTTTTTTATTAGGAATAACAATCCAAACAATATTGTTATTAATCTTTTATTTGGTATGAAAGGCAAAGGCACACGTTTGTTAATTTGTAACTTACAAATACCAGTAGTATGAGAGTTGAGAAGTGCTCTTATTTCTAGATTTTAATAGTCAAATTCTTGTGCGGAGGGGGTCCCTTTTCCCACAAACAAGGGGGTCTCATACACCAGTTTAGTGTTTTGGCTCGGTTGTGATCTTAAAATTAGATTATTATTATTATTATTGAGGCTGCATGAACTATAGGCAATCCTGATCAAATTTACTAATTGTAATTTCACCTAGCTAGCTTGTATCGACGTTCAATAACCATGTCTTCCAGCCCATAAACCCATCAAGATTTATTATGTAGCTTATCATGGCTCATAAAGAGCCTAATGATGGATTGGTTATTGTTTCCAACTTTAATGTTTTGGTAATTTACAAGATGGTGTTGTTTAAATATCCCCACAAATTCATTTTGAAGGTATTTGACAATACATCCACATAGGAAATTGCATTAGATATTTCGATTTTTGAATACAGTAATGTATGCTACATGATAGAAATATCCTCACAAAAAGGAAAGATTTGTGAGTATTTCAATTTATTTGTCTAAGATCCCTCTTTTAGTTGACCTTGAGACATTAGGTATGCATGGGTAGATCCCCATGCAACAACTATTGTTTTCATTCTTTTGACATGTTCTTGTATTATAAGCACTTCATTTAAGAGCAATGGTATGAGAAAATGGTTGAATATATATATTTTTGTTTGTTAGAGTGTCAATTCCATGCAGGATTAGCTTATAGTCTAAGAAACCGTGATTCAGGGGTATGTAAGTCGTCAAAATCACCTAGGGATCGCACTTGGCTTGGGCCACACCAACCCTTAACATGGCTGGACTTTTTTAGGGGTTTCCCCCTGACTACCTCAAGTTTCGAACCTTGGCCACCTTACAAAATGAAACCCTCGAAATCCAATCACGTGACGAGAAAATAGTTAAAATATTAATGTTTCAAAATTTCAGTGCGTGACAAGGTTAAAATATTAATGTTTCGAAATTTCAGTGTTACTGCACATAATCAAGAGGTTCAAATTATCATATAAATATTATTTAAAGAGTAAAGAAAGCATACCTGAGTTATGAAGCTATGGTACTTGTACATATTGTTTATTGTTCCTAACGCTGCAATATAGGTTTTTAGCCAGTACCATAATCATTATAACGGTTCAAGTAATTGTGTGGGAATGCAACCAAATGTTTGATGACTATGATTTACTTCTATGACATGCACACCAATCTTTATCGGTACTGCTTCATCGTATCTGTGTTTCTAATCAAGCTTTACAATGCCCTATTTTTTTAGCTTAGCTTTTGTTAGAAATCTAGATAAAGATTTAAATATCAGGGGCTATATTGTTGAGAGAGGTCAAGGTTTTTAAAGGAGCCTTCCATTTATTTCAAGAAGTTTCAATTGTTTGTCCTATTGTTTGTCCTATTTTCGTTGATTGATTCAAACAAAAATCACAATTGTTTGTGCAAGCAATAATTTCTGTATGAGGGAGCCCCTTTTTTAAATTAATTTGTGGGTATTGTTGTTTTCACCATGCCTCCACGTCACAACACCAAGGAGAGCTTTATATCCTTGTCCACATTTTGTTCAAGCAATATCGAAATTGTTAACCAATTAGGAGATAAAGTCAATTTTATTGTTGTAACCTCTATCTTGTTTGTGTGGAAATTTCTGCTGTTCAAGCTTTTAATGCAAAATAGAAATTTCACCTCTTAACTAAAATTTCTATAGATCTTAACTTTGTGAATTTTCGACCTTAACATCGTTCCTGAAAATATAAAACAAAACAACAATGGAAAGTAAACAATATTTCAATCCTTAACAACCCAATCTTCTAGGCAATCCAAGGAGAAAAGATACCAAAGTGATTTGATCAATTTCAACCCTCTAGGACAATCTTATCATTCATAAACCAAATCTGAAAACTCTATTTTACAACAATAATTGCAGTAAAACAACTCTTAATTTCTTTGATTATAATATTAAATTACTTAACATAATTGTCCTTTATTTATGTCAAATCTGCAAGACATATATAGTTGTAAATCACAAACTTAACATAATTGTCCTTTAGTTATGTCAAATCTGCAAGACATATAATAGTTGTAAGTCACAAATCATGAAAAACATAGATTGCTGAAATTCAAATATTCAATTTATACAAGTTGTGGACAGCTGAAAACCTCATTAATATATATAAGATGAAGTTGGTATACGTACCATAGCCTTATCACAAAACTAGTGCATTCCATTAGTGCTTCAAAACTTTGACTAGAGAAAACAATGCAAAACCCTAACTCAACCAATGAGTTCCAACATGCATGAATCAACCCTAACTCAACCAATGAGTTCCAACATGCATGAATCGATCAAACAAGTCCAATGCAAGATGTCATTTTCTCGTCTCCTTCACCAAATGCACCTTGTGATTTCATCTCAAAACCCTAATCTTGATTCTTTCAATGATAAAACCCTATCACTAGATTTCAAAATGCTTCAAGATCACTAGATTTCAAAAAGCTTTAAGAAAATCACGAAAACCTTGTGTGTGTGTGAGGAGGGGAGAAACTTGGCTTAATCTTATTAGTCTTTAATATGCAAAATGTAAAATGTTTGGCGATAGTTTTGTAAAAATGTTCAAATTCCTAAGGATTATAGTTTCTATAAAATTTTGGTGATTGTTAAAGTAAAATAATTTTATTCTATGGAAATTGGGTAAATCGTTTTTAGACAAAATAGAAATTGGCAAATCCTTTTTAGGGAAAAACCATGAAAAATTAGTCCATTTGTGAAATTTAGTCCCTAAAATCATCTATGGAAAGAAGATGACTATTGTGCTCAATTTGATCACATTTCTAACACAAGTTATAAGCATAATAAAGTATATGAATATGGATGGACTCTTGGTTCTTTTATATATATGGAAGGTAAAGGAGGCTATCAATACAAAGTGGGCCCAAGCCCTTGTAATCGACCTACAACAAACACTTATAGGGCTACACAAATGAAGCACTCCACTTCAAGGGTACACACGTCATGCCCTAAGGTGATGTACACAACTAAAGGCTCCAAAATGATGTAGCTACACAAGGTGTGTTCACACCCCTCTGTTACAAAGCCCATACAGACTTCTTCATTCCTCTTAAATTGTGTACACCACTAGGTCCACATCCCTTGCATGAATATTATCATAACTCGAGCAACCTCGAGCCAACATCGAGCCTCCATATAAGGATCCAAGCTACTCCATGTTGCTTAAGGCCTAAGGCGTTCTCTAAGCAAACAAGCATCTCTATGTGGTCATCATGAAGGACGCCACTCAAGTTGTCAAGAGAACTCCAAAGCCTTGGGGGGAAATGCCCAACTGAGGTCAAGCAACCTCGAGAGGCTATCAATACAAAGTGGGCCCACGCCCTTAAAATCGACACCACTAGGTCCACATCCCTTGCATGAATATTATCATAACCCGAGCAACCTCGAGCCAACATCGAGCCTCCATATAAGGATCCAAGCTACACCATGTTGCTTAAGGCCTAAGGCGTTCTCTAAGCAAACAAGCATCTCTATGTGGTCATCATGAAGGACGCCACTCAAGTTGTCAAGAGAACTCAGCCTTGGGGAACTGCCCAACCGTCAAGCAACCTCGAGAGGCTATCAATACAAAGTGGGCCCACGCCCTTAAAATCGTCCTACAATAAACACTTACAGGGCTACAAAAATGAAGCACTCCACTTCAACGGTACACACGTCATGCCCTAAGGTGATGTACACAACCAAATGGCTCCAAGATGTTGTAGCTACACAAGGTGTGTTCACACCCCTTTGTTACAAAGCCCATACAAAGTTCTTCATTCCTCTTAAATCATGTACACCACTAGGTCCATGTCCCTTGCATGAATATTATCATAACCCGAGCAACCTCGAGCCAACATCGAGCCTCCATATAAGGATCCAAGCTACACCATGT
Organism: Picea sitchensis; assembly: GCA_010110895.2. Taxonomy (NCBI): domain Eukaryota; kingdom Viridiplantae; phylum Streptophyta; class Pinopsida; order Pinales; family Pinaceae; genus Picea; species Picea sitchensis. The sequence goes on along the minus strand of SNQJ01S0022051.1, from coordinate 60,330 downwards.
TGCTTAAGGCCTAAGGCGTTCTCTAAGCAAACAAGCATCTCTATGTGGTCATCATGAAGGACGCCACTCAAGTTGTCAAGAGAACTCCAAAGCCTTGGGGGGAAATGCCCAACTGAGGTCAAGCAACCTCAGGAAGCTATCAATACAAAGTGGGCCCACGCCCTTGCAATCAACCTACAACAAACACTTATAGGGCTACACAACTGAAGCACTCCACTTGAAGGGTACACACGTCATGCCCTAAGGTGATTTACAAAACTAGCAGTCTAAATAGAAGTACAATAAGCAGGTGTGTGTTCGCACCCCTTTGTTACAAAGCCCATAAAGAGTTCTTTGTTCCTCTTAAATCGTGTACACCACTAGGTCCATGTCCCTTGCATGAATATTATCATAACCCGAGCAACCTCGAGCCAACATCGAGCCTCCATATAAGGATCCAAGCTACACCATGTTGCTTAAGGCCTAAGGCGTTCTCTAAGCAAACAAGCATCTCTATGTACCATCATGAAGGATGCCACCTGCTGTCAAGAGAACCTAACGCCTCCTTGGGGGAAAATGCCCAACTGAGGTCAAGCAACCACTAAGTAAACTATTTCCAATTTTCAAATCCATCATTGACCATTTCCCATGTGTCAATTCATTTCAAACCATCCAAATGTTGAGCATACACCACATACTCTAAATTTCATGAAAGACCACATGGTGTAAACACTTTCAAAGTAACCCAAAAGCTACTAGTTTGCTTATTTGCACTAAATGTGAAGCCCCGCAACATTATGATGTCAACCATATCTCAAAGGTCTTGGACAATTGGGCCATATGTAAGCCTAGATTGCTTACAATTACTCAAGTTCAAATTTTTGGGTGTAGATGTACAAATTCCAAGGCATATAAGGCCTTTCATTGTGGAAAAGAGACAACAAACATCAATGATATCAAGGATATTCATAAAAAATTTAAGCATCATGGCAATTGAAGAGATATGCATACAAGTTGCAAAAGAAACCATCCAAATTAGGTAAGTAAAATCAGTCAAGACTCTAATGGTGATGAAGATGCGAATGATAATGAAAGTAGCAATGTTAATACATTTATTACATCCCATCAAGATTCCAAAATGGTATAATTACATTGCAAGGCTCAAAGCCACAAGAACTACTTGAAAGTGAGACATTTTATGACACATAGTTGTAATGATCAGTATTTGCCATTCACATGAACCTATTTTATTTGAGAATACACATGGAAAGGAAAAAAGGAACACAGGAATCAAAGGATAATAATGATTCCATATAAAATAATGGAACGTGAGGTCTTATGAAATTGCCTGAAAGCAAAATTATAATTGATATAAATGGGTCTAAAAGATTAAGTACAAAGAAAGTAGTTCAAAATGACAAGCAAAAGGCTTTTTTCAATTTGGAGTACCTTGTGAAAACCTTCACAAGATTTATTTTTATTCAATAAAAAGAAAATCTAACATACCTGACTGTAACATAAGGGTGGAGAGCTTACCTGACTGAAATACATGAATAGAGAGCTTAGTCCCAATCAAATTTACACTCTACATAACAAAGCCCATCTATTCCACCAAATCTCCCAGTCTTTTCCATGTTAATACTTGTAAGAGGAACTACTCTCTAATACAGCCTTTAAAAACACATGGGATTGTTGACACTGGCTTCACATTTCTACATTAGAAAAATTACATGCTTAAAACATTCAGAAAATCCTATTCATATACCACCGCAAAAGATAATTTTCTTACCATCAGGCCATAATTGCTAGCTATTTCACTTTAAGAACGATGTTTTAGGTTCCATTATTGTAGCATTAGCGACAATGTAATGTGACCTCAGTGCTAACACCTTTAACTCAACTGATTTATGGTATAGTGTTGCCTCATTCCCAAGTTAAAGCATTCTCAGGATATCGTTACAGTTACAACAGATTGCACTTGTATCCTGAGATGAGAAAGGAAAAAATGTTGACTATAGCAAAAGGAAAAGATAATAAAAGTATTTTTAAGTACACATCTAAACTATCAAGATAGCCTTCATATGCAATAATAGGATAATTATATACTATAATATTTTACTGGATGGCAACTTCAGTTTATTCATCAGAAAATATAAAGGATCAGGATGCATGAACTACGTGCAAGCATTTCTCTGGTGTTGTTACAACTACAACCAATTACAGTTAAAAATCGAACTTCCCCCACTAAGTAAAAAGGAAAAATATTAAAGGCCCAAAGCAAAAAGGACATGCAAAGCTATTTCAGACTCCATATCTAGGATATAACAATGTAACTTTTGCATGCAAGTCTATAACATTGATATATTCATTCGTAACAACTTCAGTTTCCTCACAAAACAAATACAAAGAATAGGGATGTTTTGACTATCACACACAATGCCTCAAGGCTAAACAAATATAAACCTTCCGTTTGCTCTCATGAGGTGTATAAATGAGCCAAAGCAGTTCAGTGAAGACTAATCATATACAAACAGAAGAGCTGTAACAAAGAAGAAAACCAAAGTGGAATATAACACCCATGTATGCCACCCCTTTCTCCCTCTTGTATCAGATATAGGCTAAAAAAGCCAAGATTTACAGTCTAGTACTTGATGCAACTCGAGCCTTTGTAATATAGCCGAGTTTCCAGTATGTTGAACTACATCAATTTCTTCAAAAGTAAAAAGACACCCCATAAACTATAAGATCTAAATAACTTTCTTAGGATTCCACAGCACTAGGCTGCATGCAGCAAAGCCACTTTCTCTGCATTACAAAAGTCCATAAAGAAGAGTTAGTAGGGCTAGCATTGTCTTTAAGAAGTCTGTCAAAACAAAATGAACAGCAACATTTACAGTTTTGGAACCCACAGTGGATGATTTTTGCTGATAACTTCCATGGTTTTTATAAGCATCATCATCTTTAGCAGGAGACTCTGCAGGAACACCTGGGATCCGAGTAGTACCGCCTGTCTTTTTTTCATCTCTGGCCTTGTTAAAAATTACTGTGAATCCTTCTGCTGAAGCTGGGTCATTGACATCCCACTCGCCAAATTTTGGCAGTGGCCGACCCTTCTCTTGCTGTAAAATGAACCATTGAATTAGACACTGAAGAGATGATAAAGAGCAACTTCCCATGGTTAGTTTTCCTAATATAAATTCGAGCAAATGACCTGGAGATATTTAGCATTTCAGAAGTTTATCTCAAGATAATTCAATCTTATAACATTGAGATAACCTAGCTTCTCTACTATCAAAAATCATGACAGCAATATCAAAAGTAAGTTTAGAAACCTGTAGGATACCTATATAGGAATAGACCTTATGCACTCTAATTTTAACAAGTACCCAGCAAAATACTCCTCAAGAATAATAGCAACTGAATGCTTGAGCATTCCTGAAAACCACATCACTTAAACCTGTAAGGGAAGCCAAATTCTGTGGTCGAAAAGAACAGAAAGCTAAAACATTGTAAGTTCCTTCAGATCAGGGGCATCTTTCAAGATTAGGTAAGAGAATCTCCTGATGGTTAACAAAGTGGCTGTTTCTGTGTCTGTTCAGAAGACAATTTAGTGTCCCAAAAATACTCATGCAATGTGAATAAGAAATCTTCATTTTTCTCATGTAAATTCCAAACATATGTCTATAAGTAGAATGCTCTCCACGTATTCTGTTCTGTCCCCAATACGAGTTGTATTGTAATAGTTGAATACTGTCCTTTAACCGCTATAGGGTGTTGAATTTACAACAATAACAACAAACACCCATTCTGCTACTAACGCTTTTCAACCATCCGGTGAGAATAGAAAAAGAAACAGAAGGTTGCTTCAAAGCGAAATACATGTCATGTTTTAGGACATCTTCCCACAAGCAGTGGAAACTGAACTAACACTAATATAAGCATCCATGCTTTGAGTTTTAACATCAAGAAGTACACATCTTTTTAGCTTCTTAGCATTCATACAGAAATATGAATATCTTAGTAAGCACTGAGAAATATATTTTCAACATTTTATATCAGACCCAGAGGGTCTATATGAAGGAAGGGTGCTTTCCTACATACAGGTATGGTAAACAAGAATTCAATACACACAAATTCCATAGCCATTCATTTTAGTTTTCCATGCAAATGTTAGAGAAGGATGTAATGTAACACTGCCAAGATTATATTGCAACTAGCAATGGCTAACAAGTTCCACCCAATAGCTTGGTTTGTATATCGTGGATAGGTGAAACTTTACCATTAAATTTCGTACAAAGAAATACATTCTTACAGCTAAAATTGCATTTCCATATTGCTGATCAACAGGACTTCGTACTGAATTAAGAGAATGATGGAAACAAGGACAAGTAGCACTAACCCTAGCACCTGTGCCCTGCTTTGCCAGTGAGCAGAGATGGATAGATTGAGATGCTGACCAATAATTAACAGTGTAAGTCAATCCCTATTTAGTGATCATCTCTCTAGCACTGAAAGCTTGTGACCACTGTTTCAATATGTTTGGTGTTGCAACCCATGGACCTTGTTGTGGGAAAAGAATCTGGCTGGCTGCTCATATCCACGATAAAATCTGCAACTGCGGCTTTCATCGTTTTCTAGAGTGGAAAGCCTGTAGATCTTACTTTCTTGCAGTTTTATTTGAGAAGGGCCATATGGCTAAACAGCAGACATGTTAGCTGATCACAATCTGATATGAGCCATTTATACTGAAGTGTAATACTAATCTCACAATAATTTGTGGATGCAAGTTTTCAACCAATTTTTGGGTTCAGCACAATGGTGCTCAAGTGGCAGAGATGGGTTCCCTTATTCGGTCTCTAGCAGCCCTCGTGAAAAAGAAAGGAAGAAGAAATCTGACCCCAATATGCATAAGAATTGGATTTTGGAAACAGTGGAAACCCCAGTATAATTCTCAGTCTAGAACCACTTGCAGGGCACACTTGTGATCTGCCTTAATATGTTGGCTTATGGGCATCTGGCCCTCAGCAGAAACCATTGCCCAAAGGATTTAAGAATATCTGGAAAGTTCAGAATTAATTGAACTTTGGCTATAAACTGCTCCCACAAGGGTACTTTCTCATTTTCTTCTACGGCCACAGGGGAGGGGATTCTACTTTCGAAGGATGATGGGAAAAGCAGGGCTGTTCAAGTGGCTGTGGACTTTTAGGTTTGACCCTTTCGAGGAATCCCCGTCTTCTGTTGTAAACTTTGGGTTTTGAACCTTTTGAATAATCCCCATCTTCTGTTCCAGTTTGGGTTAGACTTCTAGGTCTGCCCTTGGAATTCTGGTATGAAAATGCTTTTGAGCAGATAGGTCTTTGGGATACTATCTTAAGGTGTCCAAGATACTAATACAATGTACCTTATTATCGTATGCAAGGTTGTGTGTAAATTAAGACCTTAGCAAGCTGATTCCAGCCATTATAAACTTGAAGTTGAGAATTCCTGGGAATAGCCATTGAAATATGTAAATATTCCCTTTATTTACATGAACTTTTCCAAGCCAAGCCACATAGCACAGTTTGAACCTTTCGAAGAATCCCCATTTTCTATTGTGGACTATGGGTTTTGAACCCTTTGAAGAACTGGGTCCTTTTCAGGCAATAGTAGATCAGCTCTGAAAACAGCTGAAAATGAAGAGATTGCAGTTACTTCTGCAACTGGTAAGGAAAATCAAAAGATGGGATACTGATCAAGCCCCTGATCAATCAGATGGAGGAAGGGGATTGGGAGAAAACCTCAAAGTTTGTGAAGGAAATCCTTTCCATGATGGAATCAAGCCAGAGACAGGACATTAGATTTTCAAATCAGGAACAGTCCACTTCAGACCAAGCCCAGTCATCCCATTCAAAGATGAGCAGCGAAGACCAAAACAAAGAGATGGAAGAGACAAGCAATAAAGGAAGAGCAACAGAAAGAAAAATCCATTCCCAAGCTATGGCTCAAAACCATGGCTTTGAAAGCTACTCCAAAAAAGAAAAATGGTAGGAAGAAACAGTCTGAATCATTGCCACTCTTAGGAGAATAGGCAATTCAGAGAATCAAATCCTGATTGACAAAAAATTAGGAGCTTTCACTCATTTTCTCAAGTCAAGAGTGATATTGTCCACCTATGTTATAAGACTTGAACAGGTATGACCAGCTTTCCAGCAAACCCACTCAGAACCAGTGGTTGACCTAACTCGGTCTGACTCAACCAAGTCAAGACCAAAACCTGCCACTTGGTCAAGTCAGACATGACTTGAGTTTGATAGCTCTGACTAGGCTGCCTACCCATGGGCCTAGTCGGTCAAAAAAATAAAAAAAAATTCCCCAAAAAGAAACCTAAACCCCCAAACACCCCAATACCGTCCTCATAAACACACTCCCTCTCCTTTTTGCCTCACACACTTCTCATTGTTAGGATTTGGAGCACTTGAAGTTGTATCATTGACCAGCTGTTCAAGCAAATTTCGAGCTGATTCAAAGCTGAGTTGGGGCTGATTGCAGTGGGGAATAGGTTTTGCATTTGTCGTCTAACGATTTGTTACAAAATTGAAAGAGATCTTTTGGCAAAATTTTGTGCCCATTCAGAGTTAAGTTCTTGCATTTTAAACCCCATTCTTGTATACTGAATTTGTCATTTTATTGTTTAAGACAACATTATATTTCTATTTGCAGATTCGTTAACTGTTTAAGACAATCCCCTGGCTCTGAGAAGAGAGGACTGCATGGAACCACTGCAAGGATTCAGCCGGGGAGGTAAATAGAACAGAACCATTGTGGGAAGTAAATCAGGTGGTGGGTATGCACAGGGTGAAATGATACTTAGAGATATTGTGGGGCAAGTTAGAGGCTGTGAAAAGGTGCCCACTGCCAACTGATTTATTAAAAAAAACAAAAGGCAGAAGCTCTTGAAGCCATTTCAACAAATGAATGCAATAAAAAAAAATCAACATGAGACATAGAGAACCTTTGAGATCCTTAGACACCATAATGGAAACACTAGTTTGGCAGCCTCCTCCAATCACCCTACTAATGAGCACTTTAGAGCTAAGCTGCATGAAACATGGAAACGTGTATGAATTTTAAATGGCAACACTAGGAAATGCAGCCCTCCCCCACCGGCCGAAATTGGGTACGTGGGGAAACAAAGTATATAAAAGATACAATATATATATATATATATATATATAGTTTCTTTAAAAATAACACATTATCTCGCAAGAAAATAAGCAACAAAATTAGAATGATACACATAAATGACATTTTAGAAGGAAACCCCATGTCTATATTAACTCTCAGAGATGATACATGATACAAAATCCCATCGCTTGGTCGTCTTGACTAATGCCAATCCCATACTCTTGTACATATAGAATCTAGTGGAAACATTGCAATCCTGCCAACCTTGAAATACCGGAAACTGTTAAGTCTGCTGAATTCAATTCTAAACGGGATATGAAATTTTACTTTCTCCATATGGAGTCCAATGAGGTTGGAAAACTTGGAATCACTCTCAAACATCTTGAAACAATTATTGATATTGTTAAAAGTTTAAGTAAAAGGATAGAAAAGTTAAGGTAAAGGAGAATGTCAATCAATAGAAAAGGTAAGGTAAAGGAGAATTTAATATGACCAGTAATTACCAAAGTGACAAACTCCTCAGAGATCAATCCCCTGTCTTTGTTTTGTCTTAAAGGGTCATTATCACAGATAGGGTGATATTTTCCTATGGGTCCCACACCCCTCATGGGCACTTGGGTGGGCCTGCAAACTTCCAAAAAAACACCCGAAATGTCATTGGAAATTGTTGAAATGCCTTGTAAACATCACCAATCATACTATATGGTGTTTATAGAATTGGAAACGTCATACCATATGACTGGCGGCGTTTTCCACAACGTTTCATACATGTTTCAACATTTCTAGGTGTTTCGAGTACTGGAACACTGCTTGGATAGGCATTTCTTGCAACATAGCTTTAGATTCAAACCTCCAAGAGAAAAGGATTGATTTTCCACACCCCATCCAAATAGAAAAAAGTTCAATAACTTCTTCGTACCCCACACACCACATGGCTCTTTGCCCCACCATTGTTAGTTAATGAAAGGAGGTAAGGCTAGTTGCTTGACAATACATTGGTCGATTTTGGTATGATGGAAATATAGCATTCAATCTTGCTCACCCCCCATATTATCAACCCATGATAGATGTTATCGTTGCATATCATTTGGGCTTCAAAGACCCTAATTTTCATGATTTGAGGGTGTCAATTTCACAAAAGGAGGTGAAAGAATTTCATGAATCCTTATGGAATTTAAAAAATCTTGGACCAAAACAGGATGTACCATTGTGTTCGATGAATGGACAAATGAAAAGTCCCAACACATCATCAATCTCCCTCGTTTCCTGCCCAGGAGGAGTTAAGTTTTTGAAGGATGTGAAGATATTATTTGAGCTCTTGTACAATGTGGTTATCAAAATGGAGGTGGTGGTGGAGAATGTAGTTCGAGCCATAACCAATGATGCAGCTAATTATGTCTTCACGGGCAAGATGTTCAAAGATAAACATTGCACTATTTTTTGGACTCCATGCTTACACATTATTTGAACCTCATACTTAAGGATAATCAACGACTTGATTGGGTAAAGAGGGTTTTGGATCAAGCCAAAACCATAACAAAATTCATATATAATCACACATGAGTCCTAAATCTTACAAGGAAAAGAACAAAGGGCAAGGAGCTGGTTCAGCCAACTATTACTCGCTTTGCAATAAACTTTATTGTGTTGCAATCTCTTATTGCCCAAATGGACAACTTAAGAAATAGGATTGTGGCAATGAATGGGATGCATCTCATTAGACTTGGAAACCTAAAGGGATTGAGATGTCTCACTTAATTTCTGTTTGGACTAAAGCATAAGAGATCATCAAGGCCACTCAGTGTTTTCTTCTTGTCTTGTGGATGGTGGATGGGGATAAACCTGCAATGGGTTATAAACTTATATTTATAAGGTCATGGATCATGCCAAAGAGACAATAAATATTATCAATGAGTAAAAGAACAAGTATCTTCTTGTTTGTAGAATTATTGATAGTAGATGGAACAAGCAACTCCATCAACATCTACATTCAATTGGGTATTTCTTAAACCTAAAGTATCATTATGCAAAAATCTTTTAGCAGATCACATGGTCAAAGATGGTTTAATCAATTGCATAGAGTGCATGGTCACCGATCCTCCAAATTCAAGATTATACACCTCCAAATTCAAGATCACAATGAAAGAGTGGTACTTTTGGTAGAGACATGGTTATTTGACAGAGAGAAAAAAGACAACCAAGGAAGTATTTTAATTTTTTAAGTTGATGATCTCATTATTCTTGATTCCAAAAATTAAAATTCTAATTTTGAAATGTATTATCTATCCTTGACTCATTGTTTTAACTTTTTCTTATGGCAACTTATTGGTGAAAACAATATGGTTCCCTTTACCCAAGTTGCAAAGGTTTGTAATTCAAATAATCGACCTTCAAGCTTTGAAGGGAAAGATATCTATGGCAAAGTTTATATGACCCCTTTTTGGACTAGAGCAAACAAGATTGTCAAAATCATCGAGCCAATTGTTAAAGTGTTATGGATGGGGGATAAACCCATGATGGATTATATTTATGAGACCATGGATGAGAGCAAACAGAAAACAAAGGTAGCATACATAGATATAAAAAAAGGTATATCCCTATTTGGCGAGCTGCAAATGAGAAATGGAACAAACAACTCCATTGACCTATACATGGAGCTAGTTAATACCTAAACCTAATGTAACATTACACAAGACTTTGAAGCAAATTGGGAGGTGAAAGATGGATTGTGCAACTACACATGGTCCCCAATCCGAGAGATCGAGATTATTATTTTTAATTCTAGTATGATATTTGTGGATTCTAGAGGCCATTTAGAGCCTCAATGTTTTGAAATTTTATGTATTTTCTTTCAAAACTTTAATTATATGTATTTTAAAACTTATGTCTCGATGTCATTTTGCTATTTTCACCCTTACATGAGCAAACTTTGTGTATTTGGCATCTAATGGTTTGGATTTACACTTTAAGTACACATACAAATGTGTGTGTGTGTGTGTGTGTATATATATATATATTGGTTAATATTGAAATACAACTAATGTGATATTAATTTCCAAAGCAATCTTTCAAAGGTAAACCAAAGTCTAAAACCCTAAGTTGCAAGAAATGCCTAGTTTGGCCATGTTCTAGTGCTTGAAACATCAAAATGGGTACGAAAAGCTATTAACCGTATCGTACAACATTTCCAAATCTAAAAACGCCATCTAATGATGGTGATGTTTCCAAGGCATTTTGACCATTTCCAATGACATTTTGAACAATTTTTTGAAAGTTTTCGAGCCCCCACAAGTGACCATGAGCGACGTGGGACCCACAAGAAAATATCGCCCTATCCATGCCAATGACTCCTTAAGACAAAACAAACATAGGGGATTGCACTATGAGGAGTTTGTCACACTGGTAATTAATGGTAATATTAAATTCTTAAAGCAAAAGTTGACATTCTCCTTTACTTTATCTTACCAAAGGAGAATGTCAACTTTTACGAAAAGGTAAGATAAAGTAAAGGAGAATGTCAACTTTCACTTAAATTTTTAATATTACCGTTTATTGTTTCGAGATGTTTGGGAGTGGTTCTAACCTCATTAGACTTCATATGGAGAAAGTAGAAATTCATGTCCCATTCAAAATTCAATAGACTTGAAAGTTTTTGGGATTTCAAGGTTGGCGGGATTATAGTGTTTCCACTGGATTCTATCATGTATGAGGGTATGGGATTGACATTAGTTAAGATCACCAAGTTATGGGATTTTGCATCATGTAATCATCTAAATATAGACATGGGTTTTGTATCATTATTATTTTCTTGCAAGATAATGTGTTATATATATAGTAAGTTTCTTGTTCATGCATTAAGGTAGGACATCTAATGGCTCTTATCTTTTGCTTGGCTGGCCTTTAAGTTCACCTTGCCTAGCATCGGGAGAGACTCCTCACTGATCAATCCTCCCTTGCAGTGTTGAAGAATTCCTTCAAGCCCTAGGTGGTGCTTGAGGGGAAATCCTCCAGGTGCCCTTCAACACTATCCTTTTCAAACCCTAGGCCTCACATAGGGGTGAAGTAGTGACCCCATTGGCCCTCAAAGGCACTAGTTTATTTGATATCTTCAACCCCCTAAACCTAAAAGAGCAAATCAATCCCCTTTTTATTTTTATTGAGCCTTATTGCATATCTTTGATCATTTTTTTAGCTGGTCGATTTCACTATTTGTGTCATTTAAACCTAGGGTTATTTAGCAGTTTGCTTGCAGGTCTAATCAATCATATTACTGTCCAAATACTTATCTCCTTCAGCCATCAAGTCTTGCTCTGCATTTCTCGGCATATTAGTGTGAGGTTTTAGGCCACTTGTCTTTTCTCCAAGTCAGCACTCCAATGGAATTTCATGCCTATTCATCCTAGCAAGTGATCTAAACCCCAAATTTTTGCAACGACCTCATATCTCCTTGTATCGTTGCCTACCTAAGATCTGGTTATACCTATCTCTTTCCACTGCCAAACTGTGGAATACACGAAGTTTCAGAGTGTGGTTTGGACCGTCTTTTGGGAAACATCCTTGGCACCTCTCACTGGACTAGTCAACCTTGCCTCAATCCTACCTTAACCCCATCCAACAACCTAGCTTATGTTTGCATCCTTGCTCATTATTTACTTTTTGGAGAGGCTGATTGGGGTTACAGTTAGGGTTTGAACAGCAAGCAATTTTGCAAGCATATTTTGGTTTAGTATTGGATCATTTTTTGGTGGCAAGTAAACACATAGTCTTTGCATACATCTTGTGACCAGTGCTTCAAGTCTGTTATACAGAGTTACCACTGCAGTGATCTGAAAAGAATGCATATATGATCCATCTAGAAATTGCATCACTACTTTGGAAATTGCATACCTGAAATTGTTACAGCATTGATACTTCTTGATACATGTGTGGATTCAAAGATATAAACGTGTTCTAGATATGCTGGATTATTGAAGTTGGCTACAGCAGTGCTACAGCAGTGGTTTTATTCATAGTATATATTGCAATCTGAACTCATAAACTTTGCTAGATTTCCTTCACACAGAGTTGTTGCAGCAATGATCTACTCATGTTTGAGTTTGATTTAAATGGGACATAATCTATCCATCTTGACCTAAATGCTGAAACTGTCATACTTGTGCACTGCATTTAAAATCAGAGTTCAATTTGCATGCTACAGCTGTAATACAAACTTGTTATGATGTACATGTGATGGTTTAATGGTATATTTGTTGTTGGCATATTCATTGCAAAACGTTTGCTGCACCACAATACTCCATGAGCATATTTTGTGAATGCTATATGCACCACTTACTCATTTAATTGGATGCCTTGTCATTGCTAATTATACGTTGTCATTGAATGTTTATGGTAAGTGGTCTATATTCAGAATGCTCTATTAAGTGAAAACTTAATCAGGTGTTGCAAAAGTCCTTTCTTCTTTGCATGTTATTGGATGCTCCTTGCAGATGATATTTGGTTATTGTCCTCCTTAGCCTTACCTTGAAGCCGTCATTTCAAAGAAGTCAACCAAAGTCAACTTAGTCCTTGTCCATACCCACCTTACTTGCAACGATAGGACTTAGTTGGCCATATAGGAAAGCCCTCCTTAAGTTAGAATCCCTAGCCTAGAAGAGTAGAAGCAAGGCCGCTGAGGTGACAGTGGGTGACTTGCTTGTTCCGTTGCCCCAAGCTCCCCCTCACAGGGCAGGACTTTCCCTAGGTGTGAGTTTGAGCAGCAACAATGGGGATCCATCAAAATCACTTCACACAAGCTTCAACTGCAAGTCTTCTCTTTTGTGTGCATGATGATTGATGATGGAAAACTTAACCAATAACAACTTCACCAAAATTTTACATTTTTGGTAGACATTTTAATTTTTAGCACAACTTACTTCTAGCCAAAATGAGAAACAACAAAAAAAATTCTTTACTTTAAATACATTAAAGCTAATTTTCAGGTCACGACGAAGCCAGACACCAAATTGGTGCATGAGACCCCCTTGTTTGTGGGACAAGGGACCCCCTCCGTGCAGCGATTTCATTGCTAAAGTCGACAGAGGTATACATACCCTACCCCCCTCTGGATTTGAACCTATGACCTCCTAGGAGGAAACACATGTTCTTTAGCCATTAGGCCCAGTTAGGCAAGATTTAAGCTCTATTCTTCCCAATTGGAAGTTTAGTAAATTCCAGCATAGTGAAACATACTTTGAACCAATCCAAAATTGTTATACTCATAACAAATAGTTAAGATGTCGATAAATAAAAGCATCTTTACAAGAGTTTAACAAGATAATTAGGAGAAAAAGCTTTGCACTTTACCAAAATATTTGGGATAATATCAATTAGCCAAGAGCTTGAGTAGGAGGCCACTCCTAAGTTCTTAGGATCCAAGAAATTACGAGGGCATTAAAACCCATGAAGTGCAGCCTACTAAAACCAATTTCAAAAACAATAATGGCTGGTTTGAATTGACAATAAACTCCAAAATAGATTAAGTTACAAGTTACAAGCTACAAGTACTAGTGTATTGATTGCTTTTAAAATTTGGTAAACATCCAGCATTCCAACCAACCATAAGCTATAAGTGCACCAAAAACTCAAGTTGAAATCATATATTGATCAGATCACTTATCCTTTGAATAAAACTGCACTTTTCTCCGATGATAAGAAATATTGTGTTGAAACCTGATATGCCAACTCCTTTCATGGACTTGGGTGACTAAACTTTGAAATTCAATAATGACTTAAATCCAAACTTTGAACTAAAACCTGAATTAAAAGAAAGAAGGCCATGAGCATGTCCAAAAAAATGCATTGCAATAGTTCTATCAAACTTGCATCCTTCTTCCAACTCCATTTCTCCTAAGGCAAGGTTTTCTCCAAATCTGCTCAACAGTTGTTTCAAATCCTAGTTGTTACTTGAGGTTGGTTCTTTTGTGTAACAACACTCATCATCAGTATTTGGCAGTCACATGTACCCCATAAAGCTTAACATATGACAGAGGATCAATTAGTTGGAATTGGCCAATGGGAAACAATTTTGCTTTCAATCTAACTGTTGACCTGGATATCATTAGTTTACAAACAATTATCAATACTTAAGAGTCTCAAGTGGTGAGAAACTTCAAATCAAGTTAAAAAAATCAACTTGATGGTCATAAAGATAGGGAACCAGCTGAGAAAATCTCCTAAAAGGAAACTAGGCATATATATCCTATCTTGGGATGAGACACCCATTACTTTACGATGCAGAAGCTTATAGACCATCTATTGATTATATCAAGTTTCATTTAGACAACAATGCAATAGGCTCTGCAATAATGCCAGAATGTGTTTAGTGTTAAATTTAGAGCTTCTATTAAGTTCTTTTCAATTTACTAGACAATAATATCATAAGCAGGATCACTGAGAGGAACACAATCACAAGGTACACAACATTTTATCCTGGGAAACCCTCATGGGGGAGAAAACCTAGCAAAAATTTCCTTAATATAGATTGCCAATACAATGCCAAGATAAAAGACCAAACACAAGAGAATATCCAACACTGAGCAATGCGCCTCTCTTCTCCTTCCGACAACTGCAACTTCGTTCAAACTTGCGCACTAGATGAGTGACTTGAGTGAGTGAGAGAATGAGGCATCATCCTCTCTTATCTATACTAGCTAAGGAGCGCTAGGGTTGTGTCTCTTCACCATGCTGGACTGACTTCTTCAACTAGTGGCTAAAACCATTTTAATTAGCCCTAGGGGTCGACTTCTCAATTAGCATCAATTAACTAGAGTTTGACCAATCCACAATAGGGGATTTGGTCTTACATAAGTCCCGACATGATCAATCCACAAAAGGGGATTGATCCATTTAATAATAACTCAATTATAATTAGAATATACTTCACAATTACAATATTTCAACACTCCCCCTTAACAAGAAGGGTATTCTACAATACAACATCATCAAGAGAGAGAGAGGCCAGCAACATCATCAACATCTAGAACACTGACTGGCACATCTATAAATCATCGAAAGTTTTTCTCATCATCAATAACATCATCATTCACAACATGGAACCGGAATAGTATCATCATCATTATTCTCTGCATCAACATCAATTAGTATAACACTAATACAACATCATCAATCAGTATAAGGAAGATACATCATCATCAACATCTTCAGCATGAAGCTGAAGTAGCATCATCATCATCTTCAACATGAAGCTGAAGCATCAGCATCAATAGCACGAAGCTAGAATAATAATATCACCAACACGAGGCTGGTACACCAACGCCAACAACATGAGGCTGGTACACCAACATCATCAACACTAGGTTGAGATAACAACATTATCAACATCATCAGCACTAGGCTGAGATAACAACATCATCAACACGAGGTTGAGATGACAACATCATCAACATCATTAGCACGAGGCTAGGATAACAACATTATCAACACAAGGTTGAGATAACATCATCAACATCATCAGCACGAGGCTAAGATGACATCATCAACATCATCAACACGAGGCTGAGATAACATCATATGGAAACAGAATGAGGCAAGTGTAACAACATTTTGTGGTACTCCGACCGTCCCTAGGGATCTGCCCAGGAATCATAAGATTCCCTAGGATATAAAATCCTAACGTAACTACCACGTGGTACTCTGACAGGCCGTCCTCACCGGACCTTCGGGATCTGCCCAGGAATCATAAGATTCCCTAGGATATAAAATCCCAACGTAACTACCACGTGGTACTCTGACAGACCGTCCTCACCGGACCTTCGGGATCTGCCCAGGAATCATAAGATTCCCTAGGATTATAAAAATCCTAACGGAGTTACCACTACTGACCACAACTGACATATACATGCACAGGTACTCTGACAGACCGTCCTTACCGAACCTTCGGGATCTATCCAGGGATGATCAGTCCCCTAGAATATAAAATCCTAACTGAGTTACCCGTTGTTGGTCAAGATACCATAGTATCATCAGCATCATTCCCCCTTTCGAGGGAGGTCCTTTCGAACTATACCGAGCTTGTCTTGAAAGTATTTAAACTTTACACGAGACAAAGGCTTGGTCCACACATCTGCAACCTGCTCATTTGTACCAACATATTGGATCTTTACAGCTCCTCTTTGCACCATATCACGAATGTAGCGATACCGGATTTCTATGTGCTTCGGCTTGTCATGGAACACAGGGTTCTCTATCATCTTTATGCAACTCTGGTTGTCGCATAGAATCATGGTTCTCTAGATCAAATAGACCTGTCAACAACTTCCGAAGCCATATGGATTAACAACTGGCGGAACATGCAGCAATGTATTCCACTTCTATTGTGCTGAGAGCAATACTAGATTGCTTCCTACTCTGCCATGAAGTCATGGTTGACCCCAGACTGAAACAACATCCTGAAGTGTTATTTCTGTCAAAAACACTTCCAACCCAATCTGAATCGGTATAACCAATTAGTCTGAAGTCATGATCTCCATTATAACAGAGACCAAAGTCCAATGTACCTTTAAGGTATCTCATCACATGTTTTGCAGCAACAAGGTGAACACGTCTGGGCTCTACAAGATACTAACTCAAGGTGTTCACAGCAAAACATATATCTAGCCTGGTGTTCATCAGATACATCAACAATCCAATGATCTATCTGTACAACGTAGCATCAACCAATTCTGACGAAGTATCAACCAGGAGCTTCAACTGTGTTTCCATGGGTATGTTCATGGATTTACACTCCAACATATCAAACCTCTTTAGTATTTCAACTGCATACTTCCCTTGGTTAAGGATGTTCTTCTCTGGGCTCTGCCAAACCTCAAGACCTAAGAAATAATGCATTAGGTCTTTCATCTCAAACTCTATAGCGAGCTTCTTCTTACAATCTGTGATGAGATTTTCTTCATCTATCAAGAATAAATCTTCTACATATAGTAGCAACATCACTGGCTCATCATTCATAACCTTGAAGTAAAGGTTAGAATCAGCTTTACTCTTGGTAAAGCCCAAGCTCGTCAGGAAAACTATCAATCCTGCCATACCAAGCTCTTGGAGCTTGCTTCAACTTCTGGACATGAGCCTTCTTGTCATGTACTTCGAAATCTCATTGTACCAACCTGGTACACTTGCTCAGCTTCAACTTAGTATGCCCAATCATGTGCTAGCTCTATGTTCTTTTTGCAAAGCACTATCTGTCTTACCGTCTGAGAGTATGTCTTCTACTCTCTCTGCAACTGTTCCTCTGGGACTGGGACTCTGCACCTGCAGCTTCTCTGAAGTTGAGAATGGCTACTCCACTCTCACTTTGACTGTTGAAATATGAGAGTAATTCCTCTACTCTATCACGGCAACAACTTCATCTAAACTGAGAGTGGTTCAATAACTGATACTGAAGGTATCTCTTCTTCTTTCATGGAGGTAACTCTATCTACTATTGTAGTCATGTCTTCATGACCCAACTAATGTACTCCACCAACTGGCACTGGAGATAACTCAATCTCAAATATAGGGATTGCTCCCCCTGAAT